>JBBPNE010000112.1:0-53374 GCA_038090735.1 Xerocomellus amylosporus | reverse complement strand
CGACGCCAACCTTCCACGTCGTGAAGGGTTGTTTGTATACCTTTGCATCCCAAACCATCACGTCGCCCCAGAATGTCCCCGCTGCGATCCATTTCCCGTTCTTTGAGAAAGCGACACACTGCACATGCTCCGCCTTCATCGTTGCCAGCAGTTTGCCGTCTTCCACCCGCCACACTTGCACCCCCTGGGTGCCACTGCTCACGAGATGCTCGCCATTCGCTGCAAATGTCACTGGGGGCCGATCTTGTTCAATGGTCAGCATTAACGCAACTACAACTTGTCACCACGAACCGGTCATTGTCGGTGACGTGGCCATCAGTGGCAAAAGTAGCAGAGCAAGGGGGGAGTGAAAGAACAAGCTGCGTAGCGCTGAGATCAGTTCTTATGTGTCATCCTGTCTTCGGCGCCTCCAAAGGCACAGCCTTCAGACAATTCCAGAAGCACGGCTATCGTCTCAACAGGTGAGTACCTGTCTGATTCGAGACAAAAGACCTCTGATCCCGCTCATGGAACGCCGTGATTAGTGGCGGCTCTGTGGCGGCTCTGCAAGGTACGAGCGGTGGCAGAACATTGTCATTGGTCGAGCGGCGGCAAGTGGCGCAGCACTTCTTGCTTTCGCCCTTGTCGACTCCCAAAAGTGTAGTCGACATCGATTTTGCACTCGCCCATGACGGTTTGGACTCCTTTTCTCATTCTCACATCATTTTGGGTTCCATGGAACCTGGCATTGCTCTCAGGTTGGCGCCTATCTATCCGCCCCACCGTCTCCTGTGCTTGTCAATGTTGCAGCCTCTATTCCCTACACAGGTGCGTTAGCGCATTTATTCCTGAACGTAAGGGACAGGTTTTATGAGCATCAATTTGTGGGAATGACAAGGTCATGAATTGCTATAAGTGGACGGTGGGGCCTACTATAATTGGTGAAAGGGAAGTACGCCAAACTAGGAAACGATCCTGTTCGAAGTGGGGGCGATGTGCCTGCTGTAAACGGTGAACGTGTCACGATTTTTTGCTAGTTTGGTGATAGTGTTGTGTCCTCTCCCACGATCGCAGGTTCTTGCGGGGTTTTCGAGCAACGTGTTTCACATCATGATTTAGGAGAAGGATGCTCTTTGTTGCTATCACCGTGATCTAATCTTCTGCCTACCTCCGCACTATGCAGGTTGTAAGTGAAGAACAGTCAGTAAACGAGGTGCGCTGTTTAGTCGTAGGGGACGTTCCAGGACGTGCTTCGGACGTTGTCGACGGACGTGTTTCGATGGTCCGACTTTCGCGTTCGATGGTGTCGAAGGCGGAAGATCGGCGACATATCCAAATGAATGACTCGATAATACCGATCTACATTGTAGGGTCGATCAAAAGCCTGAGAGGTCTTTGACAAGACCCAGAAGCGGATACAAGTCGTTTGTACTCGGTAACATCGACGACAACGAGCCGTACTACAACAAGGTTACAACATCGTTGGAGAAAATGCCAAACGGACGAAAAGGAAGGACTGGAACCAATGACTCTACCACGAGTGTCTCGAATGTTCATTCAATGAACCAACGATCGGAAAAAGTCTAAACGACGCACGAGTGGCACGTAACTAGTACTGATAGCCATCGTTAAAGCACATCCAGTGCGCGTACGTTGAGTCTCAGCTCCTCCAACACCGCAGGCGTGATGACCTTTACCTGGACGGTGATCAGACTCTCCGAAGCGACCCTCCTGTAAGCCGACACGTAAACGTCCGGTGTGAGTAATAGCGCACCGAACGGTTGTCTCAGTCGAGCGATGACTCGGAGGGCTCGCATCTCTTCGTCCTTGCGCGATAGAGACGATGGAGGTTGGAGGGATGCTACGTCTGGAGGGTGTGGGGGACCACCAAACGGTCGGACAAGACGGGAGAAGAATCGCCTCGTTCGTGTTGGCAGGACCGCCGAACGGGTATTGGAAGAATCAGGCAATGGAAGTAGCCCGCCCATCGAGGAAGACTGATTATCCGTGGTCTCCTCGGGTATGACACTTCTAACAGCCTTTCGGTCGAGGAGAAAGTCGATCCAAGGGTGAACGAGGTAGAGTGATCCAAATCCAGAGAGATCCTCCTCTGTCCTGATCTCCACAATCCCGAGTGCGGCTGTCTGTGCACGGAAAACGAAACCTCCTTGCGATGTGCTCCGAGAAACTCGCCCAAGTTCGAAAACAATGCATGGAAGTGACATCCGTTTAGTAATACCGAACGACGGTACACCGAGTTCATCGAGTTGGTCATAGAAGTTTGTCGCCAAGGTGAGATTGAGCGAAGAGGGACGCAATCCGGCAATGACGGCCCCCATTTCAGCATCGGTGATGGCCTGAGGAATATGTGAGGGGGGCAACTGGCTGAACACAGTGATACTGGTCGGGAGACAGCTGTTGAAGCTGCCAGATTTACCGCTCCATGCAAGGATGCTTGTGTCTCCTGAGCTCGTGAGTAGCTGTGCCAGCAGTCGCCCGAGTGCCTGGTCCTCCTCACCATATACAATTGGCATGGTGACAGAAAGGATCCCAAGCAACGAGTACGCTGCATCCTCGACACGCGTCGTCTCTCGTCCCGAAGCTAGACATAACTTCTCCCTGATATTATCGAGGCCAGGCCGGAGTCCTGTCAAGGCTCGTGCAAAAACACCGGTTGCCTCCTCCATCTCCGAGATAATCTCGGGTGACTCCTTGTGGTTGGGGGTATCGAGATTTAGGTACGGAGTCCAGTCCTCGGTGTAGAATCGGACCACCTTGGAAGCATGGTATTCCTGGAATGTCCAGGCTCGCGTGTTCCAAATGCTTCTGACGAGATCACCGCGCCGCGATGGAGAGCGAACACCACGGAGGAAAACGATCGTCAGAGAAGAACCCTGATACCACCTGAACATGGCGACCAGGGCTTCTTGGAGCACGGTGTTATCCGCCTTGTTGATACAACACGTATCACTCCATGCCCAATGGAACCCAGCATCCCGCACGATCTCGCAGAACGTTTGTAGTTTGTGGTGAGTGGGAGACTCCTCGAGATTGTACACTACAATGTGTACCACCCCCCCGAACAGAGGTTCGTTGTCTTCCCAGGTGTGCGAGAACGTGGCATAACGGTAATACTTCGTTACTTCCTGCTCAATGCGAGCATGGTCAATCTGCAATGTCATGGAGGAAACGAGCTCCGTAAAGATTGGCAACAGTTCGAACGCGGAAGCTTGCTCGGATTTCTCGCAGAGACGGCCAGAGATGGTGTTAATGAGGACACGTGGTGATTTGCGGATGGCATTCTGAACAGCCGTGTGGATCGCCGCCTTCGTCTGTGCTGGCTTTACATATTCCTGACGACGCTCTGTAAGGCAAGATCAGTGGAGGAACATCGATGTGAAGTCGATGCACTCGCCACGAATTTCAGAATCAGGCGACTGCGAGATCTTCAAAAGCATCATCTCGAACGTGTCTATGGCATCGTCATAACATCCTGCCTTGTGTAAAGCCGCATGTTTCCTCTCGTAGCCCCATGGGGACGATGGATCGAGCTTTATCACCTAGTGGTGGTGCCATCGACAAGAACCAACATACGCGAGAGAAAGGGACGCACCTTATTTGCATCCTGTAAGCCATTCTCCCACAGATCACTAGCTACGTACGCCTTGCTTCGCTTGATGAAGAGAGCTTGTGGCGAGGTCGGAGCGAGGGACAGCGCTGCGGAGTACTCGGAGATGGCCTCGTCATATCGCTGGGCATCCATTGCTGCATCTCCGAGAGCCTCTGGTTTCTGGGATAAACGCCCCTTGAATACTGAAAGGAAATTGTCACATAAATGTAAATGACCATACTTACGCGGAATGCACAACCGCTCACCGAGAACCCATTCGTCCTGCTCAACATGTAGCTTTATCTCCTTGCCCAGTTCACTCGTCATTTGATAGAAACACTCAGTCGCATCCGTCATCTTGTCGAGCGTGACAAGTTCTTCACAGATAGTCCGATAAATTGTGAATCTTGAGGACACAAACTCCATACCAACGGAGTGTCAGGCCAACGAGGAATACCAGAGCAAAATCGTACTTACACTGGTAGCGGTATCCATGGCATCTGTCCACGGAACCCTTCTCAATATTAATTTTGCCCACACTTTCAGGAGCGGAGTGAGGGTTTGTGGATGGAGGGTTGCATGAAACGGTGGCACTTGGTCATTTTCAGGAGTGGAGAGATATCGTTGCAAGAAATATGCGGTGAACCTTCGAGTGTACTCCATACCAACGGAGTGTCAGACCCACGAGGGGTACCAGAGTAAACGAATACATACACTGGCAGCGTTAGCCACGGCATCTTTCCACGAGCCCTTTCTGAAATTTAAAATTGCCCATTTTTTCAGGAGCGGCGTGAGGTATGAGGTTTGGTCGCTACTGCTTGCGGGAGTGGAGAGACATCGTTGCAAGAAATCTGTGGTAAAACTTTGAATGCATGGCGGACGAACAAGTAGAACATAACTCACCAGAAACCCAGGTGGTGATAAGTCCACGCACATACACCTCTCCGTCGACGCTATTTATTATCTCCAGTAAAGACTCGCCTGCCTCGTCCGTGCGACCCGCAGCATGCAGGGCTTCACAAAGACGCTGACGAATCGTGATGGCAAGATCATCAAATTTCCATCCAGATATCTGTCAACAATGGCGATCGATTTCAATACGTTGCAATATGGCCATTGAGAAGCTTACCAGCGAGACCAGCGAGAGCGCCCGACTTGTGTGAGGTCGCAGTTGGGCTCGTGCACGCTTGAACGATCGTATTGCACCCTTGTAGTTACCACGCTCCATGCGCGAGTTTCCAAGAAGAAGAAGCATATATGACTGCTGGAAATGTCAGTCGTGATATTCGTCGTGTGGTCGTGCGTTGTTTACGTGCCTGAACCACATAGCATATCGCATTCAAGTGCAGCGTAACGATGAGGTCCGCTACGCGCGATATCGCGTCGTCATAATCGCCGGCCATGCAAACGATGACAGCCTATACAACATGGGCATGAGGGGCGACCAAGTCCCAGTGCACGGAACACACCTTGATGAGAAGGAGAAACCCAACGTCAGTTGAAAGAACGTGTTCGAACGCGATGTCGCACGCTCGATATGCAGCGCGCTTCTTCCCCTTGCCGACTAACGATACACTCTTTTTGATGTAACCCAAGACGGATGGCTGAACCCCGATGGACTTGGTGTGGATTAGAGTCAGCGTCAGTGAATGTGAGAAGTGAGCGGCAAATACCTCTTCGGCATCGGCATCCACGAGCTGATCATGCTTCCACCAATCGAGCACAGCGTCGTGGGTCTGGATATCAGGTTCCTGGGAAGGGAGAGTACACCCGCGTGGAAAGATGAATCGGAGCAAGAAAGTTGTTCAGACATGCCATACTTGAACCAATGAGGCGAGACGATACTTACAGTAATGCGAGATAGACATTTGATGGTGATTGTCTCATCCTCTCCGCCAATTGCGAGAAACCGGCCATCCGGTGAGAGTGCGATTGCATATATGTCTTTTGGGTGATGGACGAGACCGCACTGGGTGTGCGTCGACGTGTCCCAAAACGTGACGGTACGGTTTGCAGAGAATGCCATGAATCCCCCGTGTCTCGATATGGCAATGCACGAGTGGTTGCTCTCATTGGGAATTGTCAACTCCCAGATAATTGACTTGGTTGATGCATCGACTTGTTTGATTGTACTGTCGGATATGACGAAGAGGTCGTTGTTGGACCAGAGGAGACCGGTGTTGTGCGATGTGGTGACTTGTACTTGTATTTCCACGAGCAAGTGGCCGTTGTTGCTATCGTAGACTCGGACGGAATCCTCAGTTGCTGTCGCAATTCGGTCACCCTTGGGCGAGTATTTCGCTGCCAACAGGGACAAGTTGTCGTGGCGGAGCAGGACCACTCGCTTCTGGGTTGCGATGTTCCAGATGGTGACTGTGTGGTCACCTAATGCGAGGAGTCGGGTCGAGTCGGGCGAGAAATCAACACCCCGGACGACGCCGCCGATCTTCCGCTTCTTGCAGGTTCGTTTGTATATCTTTGCATCCCAGACCATCACGTCGCCCCGCAATGTCCCCGCTGCGATCCATTTCCCGTCCTTTGAGCAAGCGACACACTGAACATGCTCCGCTTCCATCGTTGCCAGGAGTTTGCCGTCTTCCACTCGCCAAACTTGAACTCCCCGGGTGCCACAGCTCACGACATACTCTCCACTCGCTGCCAATGCCATCACTGGGGGTCGACCTTGTCCAATGGTCAGTATTAACGCAACTACAACTTGTCACCACGAACCGAACGTTGTCGGTGACGTGGCCATCAGTGACAAAAGTAGCAGAGCAAGGGAAGGAGTGAAAGACCAAGCTGTGGTCTGTCTCTTATTAACACATCCTGTGGTCGGCGCCTCCACCAAGGCACTACTTCAGATGATTACAGCCTAGAATCTGCAACTGGAACGCCACAGAAAAGTGCACTTTGTGCAAGGTACGCAGCGGCAGGGCATGACCTAAAGACTAAATGTACTTTTTGGGTCGCTTAGGTGCTCAAGCACTCACCAGCCAATCAAAATCCTCACATGGGCCAACCGTCGACCGACAAAGAGTCGTGCGGTGCGGCCGCATCAGTGAGGTCCTTGACAGCAAACTGCCTCATATTCGGGGTCCCTGGTAGAAGCCCGTCCTCGACAGCCCGCCACCTCCGACATATATTGAAGCCCCGCTTCGGCAGGTGATCGGCGAGTGACAGCGTGACAAAGCCAACTTCACAATCTCGAGAACTACTGCATTGTTTTTGTTCGTTCAGCTTCGCAGACATAGGTATAAGAACGAAGATAATTGTTGTGTATTTAGTGGGGCTTGCCAGTGGTGCCCATGCTGTAGCTGATAGCACAGCCTCTTGGAGAGCACTGGATTTCAAACGCCGCTAGCACCAATATTAACGCAAATTATTCACATATTACATGTAACTCGAGGGTCATGGCATAGATCAGATCAGTAAGGTGTCGAATATGTATGTTAACTGTTGACCGACGAAGTGGGTGGAACAGCCTAGTTGAACGGATCATATTTTCGTGAAGCAGTGCCTTGGTGGAGGCGCCGAAAACAGGATAATAGGCAACCACACCCCATTCTTTGACACCCTCCCTTGCTCTGCTACTTTTGCCACTGATGGCCACGTCACCGACAATGTCCGGTTCGTGGTGACAAGTTGTAGTTGCGTTAATGCTGACCATTGGACAAGATCGACCCCCAGTGACATTTGCAGCGAGTGGAGAGTATGTCGTGAGCTGTGTCACCCGGGGGGTTCAAGTTTGGCGAGTGGAAGACGGCAAACTCCTGGCAACAATGGAAGTGGAGCATGTCCAGTGTGTTGCTTTCTCAAAGGATAGCAAGTGGATCGCAGCGGGGACATTGTGGGGCGACGTGATAGTCTGGAGCGCAGAGGACTACAGGCATGTCTTCACGACGTGGAGGATTGACGTCGTCATCAGAGGTGTCGACTTCTCGCCCGACTCGACCCGGCTCCTCGCATTGGGTGACCAGACAGCCACCGTCTGGGACATCGCAACCCGGGGGCGGGTGGTCAACCCGCTCCGCCACGACAAGTCTCTGTTGGCGGCGAAGTACTCGCCCAAAGGTGATCGAATTGCGACAGCAACGGAAGATTCCGTCCGAGTCTACGACAGCAAGAATGGCCACTTGCTCGTGGAAATACAAGTACAAGTCACCACATCGCACAACACCGGTCTCCTCTGGTCCAACAACAACCTCTTCGTCATATCTGATAGTAACATAAAGCAAATCGATGCATCATCCGGGTCAACAATCTGGGAATCGCCCGTTCCCAACCCGTCATGCATTACCATACCGAGGCATGGGGAGTTCATCGCATACTCTGCAAACCGCACCGTCACGTTTTGGGACACGTCGACGAACACCCAGTGCGGTCTCGTCCATCACCCAAAAGACATATATGCAATCGCACTCTCACCGGATGGCCGGTTTCTCGCAATTGGCGGAGAGGATGAGAAAATCACCATCAAACGTCTATCTCGCATTACCGTATGTATCGTCTCGCCTTTCAAGTATGGCATGTCTGAACAACTTCTTGCTCCGATTCATCTTTCCACGTGGGTGTAATCTCCCTTCCCAGGAACCTGATATTCAGATCCACGACGCTGTGCTCGATTGGTGGAAGCATGATCAGCTCGTGGATGCCGATGCCGAAGAGGTATTTGCCGCTCACTTCTCACATTCACTGACGCTGACTCTAATCCGCACCAAGTCCATTGAGGTTCAGCCATCCATCTTGGGCTACATCAAAAAGAGTGTATCGCTGGTCGGCAAGGGGAAAAAGCTCGGAGCATATCGAGCGTGCGACATCGCGTTCGAACACTTTCATTCAACTCACGTTAGTTTTCTCCTTCTCATCAAGGTGTGTGTTCCGTGCACTGGACTTGAGCACCACTCAGCTGCACATATTGTATAGGCTGTCGTCGTATGTATGGCTGGAGATCATGACGACGCGATATCGCGCGTAGACGACCTCATCACTACGCTGCACTTGAACTCGATATGCTATGTGGTTCAGGCACGTAAACAACGCGCAACCACACGGCGAATATCTGACATTTGCAGCAGGCATATATGCATCTTCTCCTTGGAAATTCGCGCGTGAAGAGTGGCAACTACGAGGGTGCAGTACGATCGTTCGAGCGTGCACGAGTCCAACTGCGCCCTCACACGAGTCGAGCACTGTCGATGATCTCACTGGTAAGCTTCCCAGTGGCTACATTGCAACGTATCGAGATCGATCGCCATCGTTGACAGGTATCTGGATGGAAATTTGATGATCTTGCCATCACGATTCGTCAGCGCCTTTGTGAAGCCCTACAAGCTGCGGGTCGCACGGACGAGGCAGGCGAGTCTTTACTGGAGATAGTACATAACGTCGACAATATGCGTGGACCCATCACCACCTGGATTTCTGGTGAGTTATGTTCCACTTGTTCGTCCGCCATGCATTCAAAGTTTCACCACAGGTTTCTTGCGACAATGTCTCTCCACTCCCGCGAGCAGTAGCGACCAAGCCTCGAACCTCACGCCGCTCTTGAGAGAGTGGGTGAAATCAAAATTAATAGAGGCCTCGTGGACAGATGCCCTGGTTACTGCTGTCAGTGTAAGTATTCTTTTGCTCTGGTATCCCTCGTGGGCCTGACACTCAGTTGGTATGGAGTTTGTGTCCTCAAGATTCACAATTTATCGAACTATCTGTGAAGAACTTGACACACTCGACAAGATGACGGATGCGACTGAGTGTTTCCATCAAATGGCGAGCGAACTGGAAAAGGAGATACACCTACATACTGAGCAGGCAGATTGGGTTCTCGGTGAGCGGTTGTGCATTCCGCGTAAGTATGGTCATTTACATCTATGTGACAATTTTCTTTTAGTATTCAAGGGGCGTTTATCCCGGAAACTAGAGGCTCTCGGAGATGCAGCAATGGGTGCCCGGCGACATAACGCGGCCATCTCCGAGTATTCCGCAGCGCTGTCCCTCAATCCGACCTCGCCACAAGCTCTCTTCATCAAGCGAAGCAAGGCGTACGTAGCTAAGGGTTTGTGGAAGACTGGCTTACAGGATGCGAATAAGGTGCGTCCCTTTCTCTCGCGTAGGTTGGTTCTTGTCGATGGCACCACCACTAGGTGATAGACCTCGATCCATCGTCCCCATGGGGCTACGAGAGGAAACATGCAGCTTTACACAAGGCAGGACGTTATGACGATGCTATAGGCACGTTCGAGACCATGCTTTTGAAGATCTCGCAGTCGCCTGATCCAGAAATTCGTGGTGAGTGCATCGACTTCGTATTGAGGTTTCTCCACTGATCTTGCTATACAGAGCGTCGTAAGGAATATGTTTGCCCAGCACAGACGAACGCGGCGATCCGCACGACTGTTCAGAATACCATCCGCAAATCACCACGTGTCCTCATCAACACCATAACCGGTCGTCTTCTCAACAAATCCAAGCAAGCTTCGTTGTTCGAATCACTCCCGGTCTTTAAGGAGTTGATCTCCTCTATGACGACGCACATCGACCATGCCCACATCCAACGAGAGGTTGCAAAGTATTACCGCTACGCCACATTTTCGCACACGTGGGAAGACAATGAACCGCTGTTCGACGAAGTCATACACATTGTTGTGTATGATCTTGAGCAGTCTTTCACTCACGACAAGCTGCATATGTTCTGCAAGATCGCTCGGGATGCCGGGTTTCATTGGGCATGGAGCGATACATGCTGTATCAACAAATCAGATCACTTCGTGCTCCAAGAAGCCCTGGTCTCTATGTTCAAGTGGTACGAGGGCTCCGCTCTGACGATCATTTTCCTCCGCGGTGTTCGCTCCCCATCGCAACCCGGTGATCTCATGAAGAGCATTTGGAACACTCGCGCCTGGACATTCCAGGAATATCATGCTTCCAAAGTTGTCCGATTCTACACCGAAGACTGGACCCCATACCTAAACCTTGACATTTCAAACCACAAAGATTGTCCGGAGATTGTCTCGGAGATGGGGGAGGCGACCAACGCCAACGTCTCTGCGCGTGCCTTGAAGGCGCTCCGACCAGGCTTAAAGGGCATCCGGGAGAAGTTATGCCTAGCTTCGCGCCGAGAGACGACCCTCGTCGAAGATGCAGCGTACTCGTTGCTTGGGATCTTTTCTGCCTCCTTGCCAATTGTATATGGCGAGGGGGACCAGGCACTCGGGCGACTGTTGGCACAGCTACTCACAAGTTCAGGAGACACAAGCATCCTTGCATGGAGCGGTAATTCTGGCAGTTTCAACAGCTGCCTCCCGACCGGTATCACTGTGTTCAACAATTTGCCACACTCGTACATTCCACCGGCTGTCACAGGTGCCGACATGGAGGCGATCACATCCGGAAAGCGCCCTTCTTCGCCCAATATCACCTTAATCATGAGGTTGTATGATCGACTTCATGAGCTTCCCGTACCGTCTTTTGCAAACCAACGGATGAAGCTTCCGTGCCTCGCTTTCAAACTCGGACCGGTATTAGCAGAACGGAGGGGGTCGGTGTATGTGTTTCGTGCTCGGACGGCCGCCCTCGGGATTGTAGAGATCAGCACCACAGAAGACCTCTCTCGATTGGATTCCCTGACCCTCGTTCACCCCTGGATTGACTTCCTGCTCGACCGACGACAGTCCGTTGGAACCACAGACACGGTTCCGGACAACACAAACGCCCAGTCTTCTTCGGCACACGATTCGCCACCGTCGTCTGGCCCTTCCAGCATTGCACGTGTGGACGGGCGAGCGCGCGCAGCACGCATCATGTCTCAGATCGGGCGGCCGTTTAGAGTACTGGCTGGCGACGTGGACTCGCTCCTGTCTCCTTCGCCCCTACCGCTGACGGAAAAGCGGGCGCAAGCTCTCCGGTTCATCGCTCGACTGAAACAACCGTTTGGCGCGCTCTTGTTCACGCCGACGCGTCAGAACGTGGAAGAGTACAGGAGGGTCGCTTCGGAGAGTCTGATCAAGGTCCATGTGGAGGAGCTGACGTCGACGGTGTTGAACAAGCTGATAGAAGGCGCAAAGACGCTGGACGTGCTTTGATTTCTGTTATCGGTTGTACGACGTCTCGGTTACTATACCATACACGCTTTCCCTTGCATTCCTTTTGGCATTCTCATTGTTTCTTTGATGGACGTTGGACAACGTCGTCCCTGTTATCGTTGCTCTTCAGGACACTTTTTACGAGCTCGCTGTAGTGGATTTTCGTGGACTATGAGTTATTGTGGATTAGAAAATGGTAGTGTATAATCATATCCCTCTGAAATAATTCCATCGAGCCTATCCGAAATCTTGAAAATCGCCTCGGTGAGAGGGCGTTGACCGACTGACAGCAGCGGCAAGTATTTCCCCGACTTGCGAGAGATGTCGATGGCATGCTCACCAATCGTTGTCCGAGAAATCGTCTGTGATATCCTAAGCAGAAACAAGGAACACGAGCTCAGATGAGGACAACATGTGCGATCATGATCCTGCCGATAGTCTCGATTCCAGACGCTGCACTTGTTTCATTCCCGGCGACTTTCTTGCGCTGGCAGGAGGCGAAAAGTTCAGTCGCGCAGAGTCCCGCGGACCGCGCGGTGCACGAGTTTGTTTCGGAACGCCACGCGGATCTGGATCCGAGACTACGATTTCCTTGGCTGCTCGGAACTCGTACAAAAAGCCGGGAGGCAAAATTCTGAAGTCAAACGCGCAAGGTTTGTTTCTGGATTCGGGGGTATCACCCGTCACCTCCCGTGCCGTAATATACCGCGTTACCATGATGCGGGGCATATATACGTGTTAATCTCGGCCCTGTAAGTTGCAGTCAATTTGTCTTTTCGTTTACAGCGCCTTTGGGGTTTAAAAGCGGCCTGTTGATATGAGGATTAAGAAATAAAGCAATGTGCAGAAAAGGAACGAGATTCGGAGATATATGTACACATGTGTGTTCGGTCCGGGTCCAGTAACGGCGTAGCACGATACTTTGGGTGGGAGGAGAAGGTATCGAAATACAAGTAGGGGATGGTGGCCAATCGAAAAGTACGCGTTCCGAAATACATGACACACCTTCCTTGCAAGCCGATTGACAGCATAGACAAATCTAGACCATCGGAATCGCGCGGGTGCGCTGTACCACAGTATTCCCAGAGGTAAAAAATGATGCAGTCTCTGTCGGAGGGGGTGGCGCGGCGGATTGGAAAGACGAGTACGAGGTGAGTGGTGGTACGTTCATCCCCGGCCCCATCCCATGTGATTGCGTGGTCGCGTGGGTTGAACCCATAAAGATGGTGGATGGATCCGATGGCCAGCGCGTGTGGGTATTCGTATTCGTATTCGTATTCGTCCTCATGTGCAGGATTGGTGTCGCGCCGTTAGAATTGTCTAGGCGTCGATGTTGCCTGCGTTTGTAAAGAAAATAACCCCCCACCAAAATGAGCAAGAGAGCGGCGGCGCCACCAACGGCGCCGCCAATGATGGCACCGATGTTGGGGTTGCTTCCTGAACTGCTCGAGCTCGAACTCGAATTTGGACTCGAGTTGGAGGGCCAGTAGTCGGAAATGTCTGCAGGGCAATGGGAGGTGATTCGGTGGGGAGGTGAAGGAAATGGAGACTTACTTTGGTTGGCATAACTTTCTGCTTGTGTTATGTTGAACAACTCGGACGGCCAGCTCGTCGCTAGATGCAATGTTAAGAATGAGAGTATGACAAACATAGGGGTCTCGTACGATCGGTGGTAGCCCAGTAAGGTATTGAAATGTTATTCAAAAGCACATAACCCTGCGGGAATATTCTGACCGGCAGGGTTAGGAAGTGATCCATGGTACGCAGGATCGGACAACGAATGCTCACTCGTCCGTGTAACTCGACGAACAATTTTGGGAGAATTCGGGCCAGCTGCGAATATGGTCATCAAAACGCTAATACAAGTCAAAGAGAAAGCGCTCACGTCGTAATATCGCTCGTATACGCCGGGTTCTGGCAAAGTGTGCAAGCCATCATGAGGTTATAACAAGACCACGAACTGTTGGCACCAAACCATAAACAGGTATCGAGACTCGAACTGGAGAGGTTCATACCAGTAACAAGGAGTGGCCGTCGCACCACTCGGCGAATCATACGAATACCCAGAAGGCAGAGCAGGTTGTGTCCAAGCTGTCCAGTTTCAGGCAAAACTAAGTGTCTCGTACAAATCCTGGAAATGGAGGACTTACTGTCCCCCACGCATGCTGCGATCACGTACGCGACTGTCAAACAGGTGCTTAGTCCTTCTGCGTTATTCATCCACGCATACTCGGGTTGGCACGTCGCATTCGAGACGGGGACAAAAATGTCTGGGTGAGCACCCCACACCTGAGAGAGCGAGAAGACTGCGGTTATGAGTAGAGAGAGGATGCTACAGGTCATGCCTGCTCTGGTATTGCACGAATCGAATAACCTGTCGTTCAAATGATAAAGACGATCTTTGGGAGGCCGTCCGAGAGCGGTTGTCAAAGTGAGTGAATGGCTGGGGAGCAAGCTCGGCCGCTGAGCGGACCAGGGTGCACATGCCTGCCTCCCACTGGCAGGTGTCAATGGCACGGTGATCAACGGGATAGCATCAGATCAAGAACGCCGGAAGTCACATGTGCATAGATAACACCTGGAACCGGGGTCAGGTAGATCGGGCGAGTGAACGTGCTATTTTAGAGCGTCTTTCCAAAGATGCATAGCTGCAGTGTTTGAAGTTTTGAAGGCATGATGGTAGTGGACAGGCACACGTGTCGCCATGACCGGCGGCGCAGCGGCGTGTACATCCACCGGCCCGCCGCCGCACGGAACTCGCCTGAGAATCCGCTCTGCCCCCAACACCTCCACGAATTTTACAACCAGACGGTCCAGAGTCGGTTCCGGCTTTGCTTCATCACTAGATGCGTATGGTCACCCGACTATATCCCAACAATAATGGTCTGACATCCTTTGCGAGCGGCCTTGCCAGGTCACTCTCAGCACAGTATGTCCTTCAGAGACCTCTTTCGCGGGATCTCCTCGTGGCACAGCTTGCAACTTGGCGAACTCTATGCATGAAACTGATGAGTTTTCTGCAAAAGGATACTAACAGTGTGCAAACAATTCCGCATCCGGGAAGGATGATTATCTTGACGGGCCCCCATATTCGTCTGCTAACCACTGGCATTTGCTTTCGTATCATCACGGCTATTCACGGCGTTCCGACTCTTCGCGAAAGGAATGGACCATTCATGGTCGACACGTTCATGATCACGGGGTTGCGCTTCGCGTGGACGGCGAATTGTAGAGAGTGCGGCCAGATGAGAGCCGGTCTAGCTGGTGCCATTCAAGCATGTCAAACACCTCGCTCCGCAGCAGAGTACAGCTCTCATCCTAGTCTCCTCCCCCCAGAAAGGCCGTCTCCGATTCACTCGGGCCTTCAATCCTCTAGGATTGCGTCATCGCTCTGTCGTTTCTTGTTACCCTACGACCTCGACCATTTGGAAGATTGATCTTGATGACCACGACTACGAATTGCTTGGGATGGATGCAAAACCAAAATGACCAAAGTCCTTGCACGACCGCACAGGAAGTTGGCCAACTATGCAACCCAGGATGTAAGCAAAATTTCAGTCGCTCGAGTATAATTCACACACGACAGGTTATTTGGTATCCATGCTCACTCTTCATGCTAGACACCGTGTCGGTGACCAATTTCCAAGAAAGAAATTACGTCCCGAACGCTACGATGGCTAACGGTTGCACCTGGTAAGAGACCGGAGCCTGTACCACAAGCATGTTCATACCGGATAGTTCTTGGTCGATCTACAATCTGTTGAGTGCTTGTTCCTACTGTGTTGGACAAGATCAGTACACAAGGTCTGTCGCCTCGCTGTGTATGGATATTTATCTCATACCGTCGTAGTTGGAATACGTGGATCACTAACTGTGGGAGTTATACATCGAATACTTCGTGAGGCGGTCTTGAGCTTGATGTCATTCAAAGCTTGCTGACGGGCGCTTTCAGGTACCTTCCATCTGGACTCACCATCTCGCAAGGCATCCCATTCTGGGCTGCCACAAACCGTGGGGGTTTCACTGAGCCCCGGTCATGTATATCTCATGCTTCCTTCTCCTAGCTTCCACCTGGGACAATGCAGTATTTAATGTCACGGAAGCAGCAGATATAGCAGCAGCAGGTAGCCACCTCCAATTTGGCGCGAGCTCGACTGATCGTGTATTTACATTGCAACTGCTAGCCCATCCAGATGTGACTGGCGGACCCGTCCCGACATCCACTACAACACCTTCCTCTGCATCGGGTGTATCAGTCGGGTCGATAGTCGGGGGCGTGATAGGGGCTATTGCAATCATTGTCGTAGGAGGACTGATCATCTTTTGTGCGGTGCGTCGCCGCCGACGCCGAAGAATGCACACGACTCCTATCGATGTCCCATACTTCAACGCCTCCCAGCCAGTCATTGCGCCCGTGCCCTCGAATCGGAACCAGATCACAGTGCAGCCTTCCCCGTTTGGGCACCCATACGGGTCCCACGCGTCGGTCTCTCCTTATCTCGCACTACCCGTCCATTCCACGACGAATCTGGCAGCGACGTCGCGGCTCGTCTCGCCTGATTCATCCGGTTTCACTTCAGATGGACGTGGCGCGGCATTGCCTCTCGCGGATGCCGCTGACATGATCGTTCCCTTCCTCGCCCAGTCTTCCGCGCGCCAGACGAACCGATCGAAAACGTCCCCACCGACGGGCAAAGCTGCGAAAGCCCTCTCCGAGCGCGTGATGGCTCCCCCCGGAAAACGCGCACGATTGAATCCACCGCCGTACTCGGCGTCCGCGGATCCTGGGTTGTCTGTGGCAACGAGTACGACTACCTGGGCACGGAGGGTGTCGGTGAAGAAACAGAAGAAGCGAAATGGCAGTGTGTCGGAGGTGACGACGTACTCGGGACATTCGAGAACGTCAAGTGCGACTACTGTCCAGGCCGGTCCGCGAACGGAGCAGAGCCAGCCACGCGCCGCGACGCCGGTGAAGGGGACGGTGGAGGGCGTGGAGGGCGCGGTGAATGACGGTAGTGTGGAGACAGTTACGGCGCATGGTGGGAGAGCTGGTGTATCGGACCAGCGTCCGCCCGCGGTCTGACGTTGCGTATTGCGGTGGCGTCGAGAGATGGGGGTCGGTGATTCTGTCCAAGAGGTGTAGAGTCGGACACTCTACATATTTTAATTATTTAAGTATGGTTCTTCCAGCAAGTTTACGTGGCTGTGATAGTTATTCAAGACGGGCGATGGACCCTTGCGTCTCACTTTTCATGGGTACTGTACCCATAGGAGCAGGCGATGGCGATTCGGGTTCAGGAAGCGGTGGGAAATCGTCTTGGATTTCATCGTCTTCATCGTCTGTGCCCGGCGAGGATGCGCCTCCATTGTTCTGGCCATCTCAATCACCTCCTGACTCGTCCACTACTAGGTCCAAGCGACCTCACGGCCCACTATCTCGACTCGACGCGTTCGTATCGCCGTCGTCGTCGTTCGTATCGCTTTCTGTGTCTTCCAGGTCGCTCCAGTTGTTACCATTTCGTCGCCTGAATCGCCTGGCTCGTCTTCATTGCTCCGAGCGTTCCGCAGCGTCTTGTGTTGATTCATAGCGTCTTGATCGTCGGATGCTGACTTGACTCGTCTTCAGCGAACGACTTTGATGCGGCTCGCTCTGAGCCACAGCTGTCGGGCGCCGTCGCCGCTGCCTCATCCACTGTCCTCTCCGCTGCCTTGGACCTCTACGACTGCCGTTTCAACATCCGACTCGTTTGTCGTGTTTCCGCGGCCTCGTGGCTTGTCGCCACATTTTCTCCTTCGTCGCGCTGATCCTTGCTACGTCCCGAGCCCTTCGGCTCTTCCTGAGCGTACCTTGGTACGTTCGTCGAACCTCCAGAGTCCAGACTCGGTTTGTGCGCCCGCGTCGCCGCCGTCGCGTCTGTGGGGTCTCTCGACGCGCTTGGCTCGTTCGAGTCGTTTTTCCATAATAGGTCCTGGCCTGAGATTTTTCGAGGCCCAGGCCCGCTCAAGCCAGGCCCAGGGCACGAACAAGCGCCGAAAGTTCAAGGCGGTGGAGCGTGTGCATCAGTCTACATCAAGGGAAACGAGGATAGACGCGATGTCATAGCTTGTTCGTTGACTCCCCTCTCCCCATTGGTCTGCTATATTGTGTCTGACGTTTATGTCGTCAACAATGACCGGTGCGTGCTGACAAGATGGAACTGTGTTGATGCTGATTGTTGGACCAGAACGCAGTGACGCAGTAATTGAAATCAACACTGGTAGTAGTTCCATATGGGCGGTCACATACGCAACGAATGGCGAGTACCTCTTGAGTGGCGGGTCGGAGAACTTCCAAGTGTGGCGGGTGCAAGACGGCAAAGAGATGGCAACGATGACAGTAGGAATTGTTCGATGTGTCGCCATATCCAAGGATGGCAGATGGATCGCAGCGGGGACATTCTGGGGTGACATTATCGTGTGGGACGCAGAGACATACGATTCTAAGACGATGGAGTACAAAAAAGTCATCGCGCACAGGGACGATAACAGCAACATCCACGCTGTCGATTTCTCGCCCGACTCGACTCGACTCGTCGCAGCATCGGAGAACCGCACCGCCTCGATCTGGGATATCTCAACGGGCAAACGAGTCGTCGGTCCGCTCCGCCAGAAAGATGCTGTGATAGCAGCAAAGTACTCACCGCAATGCGATCGAATCGCGACAGCCACTGAAAATTCCGTTCAAGTCTACGACAGCAACGACGGCCGCTTGCTCGAGGACGTCCTGGTGAAAGTAACCTCGTACTACAACGCCGGTCTCCTCTGGTCAAATACACAGCTCCTCGTCGTATCCGACGGTAAAATCAAGAAAATCGAATTTCCGTCCACAGAGCCCCCTTCGGAATGGCTAGTTCCCGATACCAGCCAGTTATCGCGTGGCATTGCCCTGTCGCAGCATAGGGAATTCATCGCATGCCGTGGACGCCGTGCAGTCACGTTTTGGGATATGTCCGAGGAACGCCCCCAGCCTCGTGTCACTGTCCTACACCCTCGAAACATACATTCAATCGCACTCTCCCCAGATGACCGCTTTATCGCAATTGGTGGTGACGGTGGGAAGATCATCATCGAGAGTCTATCCTGCATCAATGTACGCATCGTGTATTGCTGGATTCCGGCGAATCGGGTTGACACACCGTGTTAGGCATCCACTCGCGACCAAGGACAACAAAACGAGCCTTTGACCTCGACTGGCCACGACGTCGGCAATAGACCACCGGTAAGACTTTTCATCGTGTAATGGCTACAGACGAGGATAAAGAGGAGTAACAAGGACCCGACTTTGGATGAGCCCGGTGAATTGCATAGCGAGGCTGCAGTCGTATGTCTATTCCTGGTGATGGTGAACCCAGTCATGAAAACTTGTTTTCTATTAGGCGCAACAAGCGGACGATGGACCCGAACCCCCAGTTCGTGTAACGGTGCGCGTCCTTTGCCTAAACTGACACTGTTAGACTTACGGCGGATCAGCGCCAGAGAGCTACTATCGCGCTCAGGCTACCCGCATGGATGTTGTGTCACAGATCAGGGACTGGGGAAGGGACGCACTGATTCGGGTGATTCGATGCAAATGGAAATACTATGCTGAATCGCGAGTGTGGCGGGCTCGACTTTAGCGCCGTGATTGGTGCGCACCCTCGGGAACGCATCGAGAAAGAGACCGTTGTACCAGACCTACACCGGAGGGCCATGATGCAAGATGCATGATGCTCAGGCCACTCACCGCTGGTGACGAACTTGCGTGTATGCGCTTTGAATCGACCGGACCTTTGAGCCTGGTTGAACGACGACGGTACGCCCCCTGTCATGGAACCCACCGCCACGATTCGATGATCCTCGTATCCAGAAGAAATAGAATAGCTCACGGAGTCGCGGCGGTGCACGCACAGAACGCGAGGCATATAGGTGTCTGCCGTTCGCACTACGCGTCTTCCGAAACATGCACCGTGACTTGGCTCTTGACGAAGTTGCCGTCTGAGACCGTGGCTGCCGTCCTCTGGGGCGTTCGCCGCGACTACCAGCTAAATCCAATCCCAAGTTCGCAGGTGATGCAGGTCTGTCCACGTGTAGTGGTCAAGGTGCAATCCACGGATGCTCCTGGTACCTTTGAATCCCAGTTCGATAGCCTGGGAATCATTCGATGACGCCGTTCGCGAGGAACCAGCCACTCTGCCACGTCCGCGTGAAATTTAATCCGGACGCGTTCTGTACCCAGTGACGCGTTCGATTTGGATCTCGAACAGTGATGGCTGTGATGGGAGGCTTTTAGACCGGCGAACTTGAACGTTGTACGCGGCCTGGACGTCGACTATTTCGGTTCATCCACTGGCCCGCACGAACACTGTTGACGAAGCCCAGTCGCGAAGGTAATCGCAGGACGTTTTAGGTGTAGTCAATAGTAATCATGCACGCCGCTGTCAGCGTTTTGATTGCGTTGGATGACATGGGTCGGCGGGAGGTCGCGTTTATATAGAAAGTTGAACTGACAAAATCGCGCAGTTAGGGCTCCTAGCTGGCCACCTCATCTGCATAAGAAGCCGTGAAGCATGGACCTTCCCTTCCAAGCAAGGTAATTTTATCAACGTTATGAATCACGACCTCCGAGTCGATCGGTGCTCACCGCGTGTCACTACGCTACAGATAAACTGAACTTCGCGCAGTGAGGCACCGGCTCTTATCCACCTCTCACATTTCCAACCCTCTCGATGTCTTTGCGGGCATTCGAAAGTATATCCACTGTAGACCGTCTCATCGGGCTTGCGGTGATGGCTGCCACTGCCGTAATCTTCCTCTACAAGAGGCGTCAGGCAGCACTCACCTCCAAGAATGGCATCCCATTCCCGCCTGGGCCCCCTGCGCGGTGGTTCTGGGACAACGCGCTACCCTCTGTAAAGTGAGACCAGCCGTCTGCCTTGAAACCCCAATCGACTCAATCCCAGCATCGCACGCACCCTCGCAGACTGGGTTGCGGAGTACGGCCCTGTGGTGACATTGCGCCAGGGTAATCATGTCATCGTCGTCATTGGGCGTGTGGACGTACGATTCCTGTTTCGTTCAATGTATCGTGTGTGCTGATCGTGCATCGTGGCGCCTCCCCGGATGTAATTTGGACGAGACAGGCTGCGGCCGAGATCATGGAGAAAGAGGGCAGCGCGCTCGCGGACCGTCCCTACTCGACCCCTGCTGATCTCCTATGCAATGATCTGGCATTGCTGTTCTTGCACAGCGGCGAGCGGTTGCGCCGGTTCAGGAAAGCTGTGAGTACCCACTTGCAACCCAAGGCGGCGAAAGCCTATCAAGACCTGCAACTGGAAAATGCAAAGAACGTGATCACGGACATCCTAGATGACCCAAAGAACCACAGTGCACATGCACAACGGTGAGTACACGTTCGGCGAATGTTGTAGTGAGAGGGACTTGCTCGAACCAACACGAAACGCTTCAGGTTTGCTGCGTCGGTTATTCTGCGTTTGACGTATGGAAAGTCGACGCCGACATCGAATGACGATCCAGAAGTCGCCCGGATTCACCAAGTATCGCAAAACTTCCAGCGTGCGCTGCGTCCTGGAGCTTATCTCGTGGAACGTATTCCCTTGTTGAAGTACATTCCTGGATATGGACGTGAATTAAAGGAATTTCACAAGTTTGAGCTCGAACTCTTTAGAGACCAACTGGACCGTGTTCGATCGGAAATGGTGAGCACGAATCCACTTAGCTAAACTGGGTTACAACTTTTATTGGGCATACGATCGCTTCAGGAAACGAATTGGAGTGGCGATTCATTCACGAGGACGCTCCTGGAACATGCCAATGAACATCGGCCCGAGAGAGATGAGATGGCTTATCTCGCTGGAGCCTATTTAGCGCTGGGGTGGGGACAGTACGCCCCCTTGAATTAATTACAACGTGGATCGAACTAACATGGTTTGTCACAAGAGTGCGATTGCCATCACTAACATGATCATGGCTGCTGCCCGTTATCCGGAAGCGCAAAGGCGAGTTCAAGAAGAGTTGGATGTGGTCTTCGGAAAAGATAGAAGTATATCTCGACGCTTTGATAGTCATGAATGTCTAACAACGTTGCATTAGTGCCTACCTGTGAAGATTGCGAGTCGCTTGCTCAGGTCCGCGCGTTTGTATTGGAAGCGCTCCGTTGGAGACAGATTACACCTATCGGTGAATATTTTTCAGAACAAGTAGATCGCAAGATTGACTCTACTTTCCTGTAGGATTTCCACACCGTGCCACCCAGGACATCATCTGGGTACGTTTCTTATCATCCACGCGATCAGAGGGCCTTTGTTGAACCTGGCGATGTGACAGAGGGGTCAGTGCATTCCTGCGGGTGCAACTGTCCTTGGATGTCACTGGTGATTATATTGGCCGTCATTCGTTCGTGTTAAACTGCTAAGCTGCGATCGGTCACCTAGGGCTATATCTCAAGACCCTGTCGCCTTCCCTGACCCGGACAAATTTGACCCGCAGCGATGGATTGACGACGACGGCCGGCTCCGGACCAACATGTCCGCCTATCCGTATGGCTTTGGCCGAAGGTAGGTTATGTCCGTCGTCATTGATTCCTGAACCGACGTCATCGATAGGGTATGCCCAGGACAACACGTTGCGAACCAGTCGCTGCATATCAATATTGCACTCTTGCTTTGGTCGTTCCGCATTGTGGAGCGACCAGATGCGCCGATCGACGTGAATGGACATACGGATTCCATTGTCTCGCACCCATCTCCGTTTGATGTGGAGTTCATACCTCGGATAGAGGAGGGCCGGTTGAAGGAGATGATGTCCGAGTCCATGATATTACGTCACGACTGAGTCGAAGGGTCCAGTCTGGTTCCAGTCTCAGGGTCTGTACATGTTTTCAGTTCTGTATCTTGTACTTGTGTAAATGATGATCAGATCCGTCAATGAGACTACTCGGGACGCGTGGGAGTTTTGACAAGTAAAGTAGGCCGTCGACGAGAATCTGCACCAGACGATCCAACACACGCCAACATGGCCACGACGAACGGGAGCGGCTCAGCGCCACCCTTGACGAGCTCCACCTCCAACGGCGTGCCTCCACACGACAGCCCTGTCGATGCCCCGCCGTTCGACGTGTCTCTTTTCCGCTCGTATCTCCTCTCTCTCTTGCCCCCGGTGCTCGGCGCATTCCCGGAAGACCTCGTTTCTCTTTTCGACGACGAATTCGAGGAGAAAGTGTCGAGGTTCGCGGCAGACGGCGGGGGCGTCATATATGTAGTCAAAGCCAAGGAAGAAACAGAGGGTGAGGTCACTGGCTCTCGCCCGAACCGACCTAATGCACACCAGAGGATGCCCCTCCGCGATTCTACTATCAACTCACCCCCCAGCTCACCTATTCCCCTTCAAATACCACCTCGCTGGCCCTCATCAAGCGCGGTCCAACCCTGGATCCCCTCGCGCCTCTCGCTACCCAACTACATATACTCAACTTGTTTGGGGGTGAGGAGACGCCGTATGAGGGTCTGCATGCCGTGGTAAGTTGCGGTGTAAAGCCGTGGTTCGATGCGTTTGTCGGGGCCCGTGGCGTCGGCAAGGACGGCGACAGCAAAATGGGTAAGCAGATACCGTCAAAGCAATCCGCGTTCAGCTCATATGTCTATAGGAATACCGATGACGAAAAAGAAGTTTGCCGAGCTCGAGTTATCCCTTTTGCATCTTCAACAAAACGTCGAAATACCGGAAACGCATCTCATAATCCATCCCGTCATCCAGCGGGCCGTTGAACAAGTCCGGTGGTTTTCCTGGATGTTTGAATCGTAGCTGACTCGCATTCAAGGCCCAGGCGACGAGTCAAAGACCCAACATTTCGCACATACCTGCAAAGTTTCTCAACGACAGCTCCTTCCTTAATACCCTACACGGACACGTAAACGCATGGATCAAGTCTATTCAAGCAGTCACCAAGCTCACTCGCGACGTGTCTTCCGGCACCGCGTCACAAGAAATCAATTTCTGGTTGAGCTTGGAGAGAGCATTGGAGGGAATCGAGGCCCAACTGCGGACCGAAGAAGTGAACATGGTCATGGAGTGCCTAAGAAACGCAAAACGGTTCCACGCAACGGTCAGTTTCATTGCGGACACTGGTCTGAATAGTTCTACGGATCTTGGTGAGTACCCAGTGAACGCTCTTGTGCGTAATACGCGCCTCATCGATACACGAATCAGTCCACAAGTATAATCAACTGATGAAAGACTTTCCGTTGAACGAGCTCCTCTCGGCGACGGACCTCGACAAGATCCAGGAATCGCTTATATTGATTTTTGGACACATCAACCGCAAGCTCAAGCTCTCGCCTTACCCAATTCGTCGTGCCCTTCCTCTCGTGGAGGCTATTTCTCGAGATTTCAATGACCAATTACTCCGCGTACTAACATCACATCGGCTACCATACACACCGTACGAGACATTCGATCGATTACTATCCCAAACGATGAACATTTTCCGCACGTGGGACGATCTCATCAAGGAGTTCACAAACGTTGCCCGTGAGGTCACAAGGAGACGATCAGAAAAGTTCATCCCGATCAAGGTGGTCCCCGCACATGCCAAGTTGCAGGAACGGACGAGGTATCTGAAGGATTGGAGGAAACAACACGAGCAGCTTGCAGTGATGACGGGTCCGACAAAGGGATTGGGAAGTGTTACAAAAGAGGTTGGGGGGATGGATATGGAAGAGGAGGTGAAAGAAGCGTACGAAGTAGTTAAGCGGATCGACGTGCTAGATGTCTCTGTCGGTGAGTCAAACTTTGCGTACTTGACCTGACCGTGTGGCGTTGATCCCCTCATACAGAGGGCACTGAAATCTGGGTGGCTGCTGAAAATGCATATAACGAACGGGTGGCGAGGGTGGAAAACCAAATCATTGCAAGGCTGCGCGATAGGCTAGGCACTGCACGTAATGCGAACGAGATGTTCAGAGTGTTCTCCAAGTTCAATGCTCTGTTCGTTCGACCCAAGGTAGGCACCACTCTCCTATACTTTCGAAGTATCTGCCGACGATCTCCGTTCCCCAGATTCGAGGTGCCATCCAAGAGTACCAGACACAACTTATCGATTCCGTAAAAGAGGATATCAAGCGTCTACACGACAAGGTGAATACCGAGTTCCTTGCTCTCGAATCATGCCAACATCTTCGCCAGTTTAAAACTCAGTACCGGTTCTCGGAAGCGTATCACATGTCTCAAATGCGCGATCTTCCACCAATAGCTGGGGCTATCATTTGGGCCCGGCAAATCGAGCGACAACTTTTGACCTACATGAAGCGTGTAGAGGACGTCCTTGGAAAGGGATGGGAACTTTACGCCGAGGGTCAAAAGCTTCAATCCGAATCTACTGCCTTCCGCAAGAAACTGGACACTCGACCCGTCTTCGAAGCTTGGCTACACGATATCAACCGACGGGACATGGCTGTCAACGGACGACTATTCGAGATCGTACGATTGCGTGGTGGAGGGTTCCAACTCGCGGTCAACTTTGACCCCCAAACGATTACCCTGTTCAAGGAAGTTCGAAATCTGCTTTGGCTCAACTTTCAGGTTCCACACATGATTACAAATATGGCAAAGGACGCCAAGAGGGTGTATCCACATGCTGTTTCGCTCATGGAGACGGTTAGGACGTATGGACAAACGTTGGACTTGGTGGAGCACAACCAAGGGATCGAATGGCTCGTCGCCGAGTACCGCAATGAAGCTCAGAGGATGGTTGCAAAAGGTATGTTCTCTGCTCCGTCGTCCTTGCGCATTCGCTCGACCGAAATTGGAATTCTCCAGGCATGGGCATCCGGTGGGACTATTTCGTGAACCAATATGACACGGCCCGTTTTGTGTCCGGTGGCGATGGGCGAGATAACAGACATATCCAATTCGTTCGCGAGTTCGCTAGCGTGGTTTCGGTGTTGCAAGACAAGACGAACAATGTGATCGATTTATATCGGGACATCCTTCGGGCAGTAGAAGACCTGGCCACATGCGCCTATACCCTCGAGGCCTTTTCAGAACTTTTAAGCAAGATTCAGGCTGCGGTATGAGCTTTTATCTCTGACGGAACGTGCCATCTGATCCTCTTTGCTTAGATTGATCGTTTGAATTTGGAGGGTTATGCTAATTTGGAACATTGGGTAGCGGAACTGGACAAGCGGATAGAGAGCATACTATTGCAGCGTCTCACGCATATCATTCAAGTTTGGTGCACTGAATTTGATCGGACGGACGATGGAGATACGCGTCGTGATTCTCTGCCTTTACGTGACATGACCAACAAACGACGAGTCGGAAAGGGTGCTCGGGAAGAGAAGGTCAGTGATCTTTTGTCATTCGTCGGACGTCCTTACGACGTCTTTGCAGATGCTAGAAGGACACATGACCGTGAAACCTATCGTGCACGAGATTCGGATACAAAACCAAGTCATCTTCCTTGACCCTCCAATAGAGTACGCTCGTTCGACGTGGATCAAACAACTACATGACTGGCTTGGTAAGCGTCACTTGGGCCAGTTGCGGTGACAATGCTGACCCACGCGTAGGCGTCATTTGCCGATTACGCCGTATCCAAAGCTCGAGATACGAGATTGGTCTGCAGATGCAACGGAATCTCACCTCTGAAACGACGTACACGTCTCTCGTGGGTGAACCATGCTCGTCTGCGCTCGCCAGTCCCGGCTGACGCGCGCGCGCGCTTTGCACAGCTGACCCACTTTTCCGACGACACCCTAGAGCGGCCATTCGCCCTCGTCGAACTCAAGGTCCAACAACTGAAAGACTACGTCGCCAAATGGCTGCAATTCCAATCCCTCTGGGATCTCGAAGCCGAATACGTCTTCAACCGCCTCGGCGACTCGCTCGCACACTGGCAACAGCTCCTCACCGAGATCAAAAAGGCGCGCTCGACGTTTGACACCTCGGAGACGCAGCGGACGTTTGGGGTGTGCGTCGTCGATTACGAGCAGGTGCAGGCGCGGGTGAACGCAAAGTACGACGCGTGGCAGAGGGACATTTTGAGTCGGTTTGGGGTCAAGCTGGGCAATGCGATGAAGGAGATGCATGCGTCGATCTTGAAGGCGAGGAACGAGCTCGAACATCATTCGATCGAGGGCTTGGTCGGTGGTGGTGGTGGGTCGAGGCGATTTTGAAGGCGGTTTCGAGTGTATGTTTCGACTTGTTCTCTTTTTTATATATTTTGGTTTTCCGCTCGCATTCCTTTTTTCTTCTCCTGTTGGTAGCTTATACCCGCTCTGGATCTGGATCTAGGCTACAGCCCAGTCTCTCGTTTGTGCGACGTATACTCGTTCGTTTTTACGCCCCCCCCCTTGCTGTCGTTCATCCCGGCGTGCCTCTCTCCCTTTCAATGTCTACTGTATCGGCTACGTATATGTAATCGTGGAAACGGCTCGAACGAACTCGATACCTCGGCTGAATCGTGTTAGAGTTTGAGTGACTCGACGGATCACGATTCTATACCAGTTGGATGGTACCGTCTATGAACACATGTGGTTGCGTTGTAATAATGCGCTACGAATAAGTTACGAGTTTACCCAGATCTCCCCCGGTTGAGCGAGCACGAATATCATCGAGATGAGTCCGAAAAAACTTGAAGAGCGTCGCCGCCCCTCCCCGCAAGCTACCACCTCGTCACGTCCGCCTCTGCCTCGCCAAACAAACTCGTCTTTTTGATCGCGAAATCCTCCAATTCCAATTCCACTTGGCCCTCCTCGCCCTCCCGCGCATAATACTCTGGCAACTCGCGTTTCAAAAACTCGAGGACGTGCCGGTTGATGCGCTCAAACTCGAGCAGGAACCCGTCGTGTCCGTCGGGGGACGGGATGACGACGAGTTTTGCGCCTGGAATGTGGGTCGCGAGGTCGCGCTGTTCGGTGGGCGTGAAGAGGCCGTCTGTTTCGATGCTGATGACGAGGGCGCGGGGTGGGAGGGTGGCGAGGACGGTGGCGAGGGACGAGGACTGGGCGTCGGAGGATTGCGATTGCGATTGCGATTGCGGGTCGACGAGGTGTGGGTTGGTAGACGAGAAGAGCGCGCCACGTCCCCGAGCGAGGTCGTGCGTGTCCATCTTGCGCGTGATGTGGATGTAACAGTTGGCGTCGAACCGGGCTACGAACTTGGCGCCTTGGTAGCGGAGATAGGACTGGGCTGAGAACACGGGTTGGGGTTGGGGCGGGGGCGTGAACGAGCCCCGCTCGGACACGGGGGAGTGCGGGGTCGTCTGGGACGGGGACTGTCGGCGGGACGTGCGCTGGTGGCCTTCGTTGTGCGCGATGAGGGCCTGGTCGGCGGCCGAGAGCGCGAGGGGCAAGATCGGCATCGCGTGGGTGGGGTCAGACGCGGGCGCCACCTGCGGCCGTCGTCCGAACCTGCTCTCAAACGAGTCGCGCGAGCGGTAGGTGAGGAGTGCGGCCATGCGCGCTGCGGCGAGGCCAGAGGTCGGCTGGGCGACGTAGTAGCCGTCTTCGTACGCGGGGTCGCTGTAGATGCACTGGCGCTGCGTTTCGCCCCAGCTGATGCACCACGCCGAGTGTCGGGCGGAGGTGGCGAGGGGGACGATGTGGCGGATGTACCCTGGGGGGCTGCAGAGCGGCCATTCGAGGACGGCCATGCCGCCCATGGATCCTCCGATGGCGACGGCGACGCGCGACACGCCGAGGTGGTCGAGCACGTGCTTGTGGAGGCTGTCCGCGGGCATGTGGGTCACGACGAGCTGGGAAGGGAAGACGGGCGGACGCACCGGACATCATCGCGGATGGACGTCTGGGGGAACTCGGGGCCGTACGGATGGCCGGTGTCTGGGCTGAGCGTGACCGGGGAAGCGGTTCCATAGGGCGAACCCAGGACGTTGGCGCAAAAGATGAAGAATCGATGGGGGTCAAACGCCTTGCCGCGGCCCATGAGGGGACCCCACCTGCAGCACGGTCGTCTGAACGGGGGTGAGGAGGAAAGGACGAGGATACGGACCAGTCTTCGACGTCTGCACTGCCGGTGAACGCATGGCAGATGATCATGACGTTGTCCTTGGATTCGTTGAGACGGCCCCATGTTTTGTACGCGACGGGGACGTCTCTCAGAAGGCGCCCATTTTCGAGCGTAAAAGTGGGCACGACGTGGATGGATTGTTCGAGGACGGGTGGTACGGTGGGCATGCTAGGTGGCTCTCAGCAAAGACCAAATTGGCTCTCGAGTCATTACCCTATCATAGTACATTCCGAAAAGTGACAATACAAGTCCCTGTTACCAGCCTTTTCTTCGCCATCTAGTATCCCTGTGTGCGTGCGCTTCTTCCACCGCCATCTTATTGTACACATCGCCGTATCCCGCGTCCATGCCACCATGGACGGTGCTTGGTGTTTCGCTGCCCGCCAATTCCCGCTGTTTCCGACGAATGAGGGCCAGTGCACGCTCGCGCTCCGACGACTCTCGACTCAAACGTGCAGTTGTTGGATCTGGTTGCTTTGGTGCGGGTGGAAGCGCAGCTGGAGGCTGGTCAGAATGGCGGGCCGAACGGTGGTTCCGGGGACGTGAATTGGTTGAAGCAAATGATGGTCGTGCGGACGACTCGCGAGCGGCTAGTTGTTGCGTTATAGAGGTAAGCGGGTCGTTCAGTGATTTAAAGCGCAGGTCCCTTTGTCTGTTGATACCGTCAGAAGACGTTTGTCAGTGTGACAGGCTGCTTACCGTCTCTCGTCCTTCTGATCCTCTGCAGTTTGACCGCGGTCTCTAGCCTTGTCCGAGTACCAGGGATTGAGGTCTTTGGCGCTTGGTGCAAGGGGGACGCCTTTCTCGGCTTCCGACGGCGCTGTCTTTTTGGTCGCACGAATTGCGGTCACCATCGCTTGCTGTAGCGCAGCGTATTTAGCAAGGAATGCGACAAGACATGCTAGCGACGCTCACCTGCTCCAGACCCTCGAACAAGTTGATGTGCTTCCCAGACCCAATCCCTGTTCCACCCCCGGGAACCAGTGCTGCACCAGCTGCAGCCTCCACCTCATCCACCTTCTCCTTTCCCTTGTCATTGATCCCTGCGCGATCGCGCAACAGCCCCAACCGAGCCTCTGCATCCGCGAGTGCGATCCGGCCCTCTTGTTCTGCGTCTTGACGGGCTGCCTCTTCTTCGTCTCTTCGGACGCGCTCGATGTTGTCCCGTCTGTAGGGGTGATAGGATTTGTGGTGGGCGATGTTCAATTTTCCCATTATATAGGCCCTTTCCGGTGGTCACTGTATTGCATCAAGTGCACGGGAGTCTCATCTTCATGGAGTGGCTGTGCGCGTTAGCTTAGTCAACGGCTTTAGAATTAAACAATGCAAAACAACCGTCACCGAATTTCATCCCTGCTTCAACTTCTTCAAGTGTTACTGACTCGATTAACATTATCACAGAGAGTATGGATGAAGAGGAAGCATTTATCCAGAAGATATCTGATGCCCATCCCGGCTACATGTCGTTCATCACGCATCTCACTACTCTGGCATCCTCATACCTGCCACCGTTCATATACGTCACAGACACGAACAACCCGCGCATTACAACCTCGGTCATCGACGCCATCTTTCGTGATGCATCTTCCATCCCAGGTGCTCCACCCACTCTATACGCACACGTAAACGCTGTGGCATGCTTCACCCCGCGTGTATTCTACGACACCGTCCTCAACGCGCTTGCAGGGTGGACGCCCTCGTGGGAGAACGGGTGTCAAGTATGGCCTGGGGATGATTCACAACGATACAACGATAGCATCGACAGCTTTCTGCATGGGCTCAGGAGGCTTCGTCTTGAGCGTACTGGCGATTCTTCCAAAACTAAAGGAAAAGGAAAGGGCAAGGCGGTTGCTTCCGAAAACGAGCAAGATCCGTCTATGGTGATCCTGATCGAGAGGGCCGAGAGGCTCTCTGAGGGTCTCCCAGAGTTGATCGTCCCTCTGTCTCGTCTGGGCGAATTGGTCAGTCAGCTCAACTCCTCACCCGTTCAGGGCGCGCTTACTTGCAGGAAAGCGTATCGCTGACAGACGTGGCCTTCATATAGTCGCGGACCAGCGTCTCCGTTATCCTGTTGTCATCTGTCAGTTGGGAGGACATCCGGCCCCCCCTAGGTGCATCACCTGACCCGTATTATATCGACGTTGAACCCCTGGCCAAGCAAGGTAGGTCTCACACAGTGCGGATTTTGGGGTTTTCAGCGACTCGCTATCGTAGATGTCCTCCAAAGCCTCGTGTCTGCGTTCCGCAGCACATCCCTGTCGTCGTCTGACACGCCTCACGCGGCCTATCATCCCGCTTTACAGCCGCTCTACGAACAGTACGTGGAGACGCTTTACAATGTCATATCAATATACACAAACGATCCCATCGAACTGCAATACGTTGCTGCGGCTCGGTGGCCGGGCTTCGTGAAGCCTGTTATCAGTCAATACGATGAACTGGTTCAGCAAGCGGAAGAAGAAGGAGCAGATCCCCCCGAGCTCGAGCCCCCGGCCACCGAGGGCCGTTTGCGTTTATTCAAGTTCTTCTTGCCGACATTTACAGCGGCTTTAGAGGCGCTTTATCCCCGCCTCGACAACGCCGCTGACTGGGCTGCAAACAACGACTACGATGCGGGCCAAACACTCGCCGCGTCCAACCGTGACGGTCTCTCAAACAAGGCGAAACCAGCGTCAAGTTTCAAAGTAGACCATCTCCCGCGGATGTCCAAATTCATTCTGATCGCTGCGTTTGTGGCGTCGACTAATCCACCGAAAAGCGATCTACGAATGTTTGGCCGAGGACCCGAAGAACGAAAAAAGAGGCGGAGGAAAACGGGTTCTCCAAAGAAAAGTGGAGGCGCGCAAACAGTCGTCAAGGTACGGGCCCGAACCTGTTCATTTTTCTCATGTCGTCCAACCAGCCGATCCTATTTCACTTCACAAGGTTTCTCAGCGGTTGCTTGGCCCTGCGACGTTCCCATTGGATAGACTGCTTGCGATCTTGGGCGCGTTGTTGGAGGAAAACGATTACGAGACGCGACCGCACGATCCTCGATTTGAACTGCCAGGAGAATACACGGACATGGAGACTGGCCGGATTCACGTCTACGCAGCGGTACGGCATTTTTCCCGACGTCGCCCGCTTGTCAGGCAACGATCGCTAAATTGACGTTGCAGATCACGGAGCTGACCCAGATGCGGGCGTTGCACCGAACGAGCGCGATGGACAAGCTGGATGGACCACCGATGTTTAAATGTGGGATATCGCATGACGTTGCATTGGCGCTTGCACGGGATCTCGACGTTCCGCTTCACGACTTGATGTGGGACCCAGCTTGAGACAGATCGGTGATGTTGGTCACTATACTGGCCGGCTGTGTTATTTTGTCTCCAACTTTCGCATCATACCAGGTCATGGTCGCCTACTTCGGATATTCAGCTTTTGTATCAAGGGTTTGAAAACGAAATATCCCATTAGTGGTTTTCTCCACATCCAACACTGAAAAAGATTACAAGTGTTCCCCTAACATACGGAAGAGCGCGGAAGAAAGACATGGATTATAAGAGGGAAATGTTTGTACACTACTTGCACAGACTGGTATCCATGAAACCGCTAGAGCAAAATATTTACCCGATAAGTTGACATACATAGAATGCTTGACCAAATCGTTCGCATCGTGTCCAGGTATCGATATATCGCGTTGGGTTGCACGACAGGCTGATCGGCCGACGATCGACAATCACTCGACCACGCGCACTCGTTCACATCATCCGACAAACGCGAAGATCGGCGATACCAAGCGCTTCGAGTTGCTCTCGAGTCACCTCTTGTTCGTTGGCATGCAGTTTCTCTCTCGACTCGACCGGGAACCAGTCCGCCATGAAGTTGAGCAGCCCATAGTCGATGTTGGCTACGCGATTCGTGAGCGACCGAGGACGCGGGACGGAATGCGCGTACTCACATGGGTTTGCCTGCAGGACAGTCGGTGCGCGACAAATGGGACAATTCGGCCGGCCACGTTTCTGAAGTTTGGCGAGGCATCTAGATCGATGGGGCGGTTGCGTGCGTGGAGGCAAAAGATGTACGGAAAGGTAATCACATACCTTACGCAGAAGAAATGGCCGCAGCAAAGCCTTATCGGCTTGAATGCGATAGAGGTACAGACGAGGCATGCATAATCGTCAATGTGCGGTATGATGGGCAAAAGAACCTCGCCGATTGCTTGCACGAGATACCTCGGTAGCGATTTGGAAGGACGAGCGATCGACGTGAATTGACATGAGGAAGCCGCGGATGTAGACGCGTCTCGTTCCAGAACATGAGCCGGAATTGGAAGTGTCGTACGTTTCGCGTGCTTCTTGAGGATCTTTCGAGTCGCTTCTGAATTTGCAAGTTGGAACTATATTTCACTCGGTGAGCTGGCGCGACGAAGCGAGACACGAGCCTGGGAGCGCTGGTTACCTTCTTCACGTCGAGGATGAACGAGTTCAAGTTCAAGAATGCGTCAAAGGCTTCCCTGCTTCCGGGGAGGATCAAAGACGCTTTCTGCTCCTGGACGAGTCCTTCGAACAACTTGAGGTGCTTTTCCACTTCTTCGATGCTTCTTTCACCCCGGGTGGACTCTCTGATGCTCTCAAAGACTTCTGCTTCGGCGTAGAGGCGGAAAATCTCGCGCCAGGTGGATAAGTCTGACCTGCCTCCCGGACCGGGGCGCAACGTCGTTGAATTATCGGCAGTGAACGAATAAGCCGAGAATGAAAGGGGAGCAGAGGATGATGCCGGAAGAGCTGTCAAAGAAATCGATCTAGTAAGCGTTTTCAGAGCCGAAATGAAGCCGTCTTGTAGAGTGTCCAAGTGGCCAGAAAGGGAAGACAGGGTGGACGTAAGGAGCTGAAAGAACGCCGAGTCGGAAGGGAGAGGGATGATTAAATCAGGGACACGGTTGCTGGAGGACGGCGGTCAGCGATACATGCGACCAAGGCAGGGCAGAAGCGTACGATTCCATCGAGTTGTCTCGCGTGATACGGGCGAGTAATTGTTCTGGAATGAGAATATCGCCATGATAGAGAGGTTGTATTGTTGGAGTGGAGCCGCGGTGTGTCCCCACGTCAGAAGGGTATTTCGTTGACAGTCGAAGTCGAGGTTCAGGCACGGATGAGTTCAGGGCGATCTCATAAACGATGGTGTGTTTGTACGATGCATTAGACACGTTCTCGGAATCCACAGGAAGAGCTGAAATCTGCTCGTGAAAAGATCGAAGGAGCGAAGGACCAAGCCCCAGTGAGTCGAGCTCAGACGCAGTTTTGTTGATCAGCTTTTTGAGCTGGAAAGTTGAATGTTTCAAGATCAGTGGGACACCAATGGGACTCCTCAGGCGCACCTTGCGGTATTCAAAGGCATTATTTCTGATTTCAGGTGGTAGGGTAACGAGCAACTCGTCGTAGGTCTTGCAGAAGTGCATTTCTTGACAACAAGGGACATCGTGCGATTGTGTAGGAACGCAAGTCCATTTGTAGCGAGGCGGCGCTTTTCGGCGGTCACTTTGAAATACTTGGTGACAAATAGTCACTGGCCAGCGCATCTACTGCTCCCGATGAGAAAGCCTACAGTCTCGTAATGTTGAAAGTCACTCCCAGTTTGTAACGGGAGTACACAGTCGGACCAGACGTTCAACTTCAACTGTCAATGTGCCTTTAATTCGGGATCCTCCGGAAACCGCGGGGTGTGACGTCAGCGCTGATCTACGAAACTGAACATTATATCGATCGGCACAACGACCCAGATGTCTGCTTCCGAGAGCGACGAGTTCTGCCAGTGTGAACTCTCCAAGTACGTCTCTGGGTGGTCTTTTTCCAAGTTGCTGTTTCATATGCACGCAGCTAGAATCTGATTGGCCTGGAGCTCAATGCAATCCCAACAATCGCAAGTGCCCACCGCCCCATGCTGGCGAAGGTTGCGACTCGCGAGGGACTGGGAGTTTGGCCAAGTCGCCATGCCCATACACTGAGGCGGGGCCCATCTGGAGATCCCATCGACAACCCTGATTTATGGCAAGATCGGGGGAACAGAACCATTGATATGGTTGATCTGACTCCATCAATACGATCGAGAACCACTGATTAAGTAACCACGCTTGTTCTGCGACGTTGAGAAGGTTAGGTAGTGTGGTAGATGGTGATCATGACTATCATGTATGCCTAGGCTAGTAGCACGCACAATTCAAGTGGCAGACCTAGCTATAATACGTTGTTAGGGGATTAGTTTACCGGTGCACACTTCAGTATATAGCTATCCCGACCACCAGATATCACATACAAACCTCAGCTAAGGGGGAAATTTTCAATGAGGTGGTCCAGGCAAGGGGCTCAACTTGAAGGCTCAAGAAACACCGGGCATCAACTCGTCCTGTCACAATGGAGTGGGTAAGCTGACATGTTTTTTCCAACCTGTTAGCGTCGAGTGTTAGTATGATTTCCACCGCTAGCAGCAAAGGAGGGAGATGACTTTTCGGCCGTTATGAGTGGCAAAGCCGATCTAAGTTACGCCGGTGTTAGAGAGCTCAACGATTATGTAATACGGTGCGCAGTGGGCGGTCAATTGGCCAATCAGAGCGAGTTTCCCTCGGTCACTGCATTCGTGATGGGGCTCCAGGAATCGAAATGACACCAGATCGCGGCGGCACCTCGACACTTTCGAAGCATTTTTAGACTTTTTTTTGGCACAGACTTGCACGTCACCCCCGCAGATACTGTATGTCGCGGTGGAACCTGAGCCTAGCGGGACACCACTGCAATCGGGATTGGTCGGCATCCATCACTGTATCAGCCCACACTGCTTGCGCAATTTCCCTAATTAACTGACGACGGCCAGGAACACGTTTAGAGCTTGCTAAAAAGGTCTTCAAGCTGGCGCCAGACTCGTTCCTCCCTCAATCCCTTGATGCCCATCGAATACACCTCCCCGTCGCAAGACCGTCCATTGCGGCTGTTCAACACGCATTCTCACGAGTATTTCGTCGATGTTCAAACGATTGGAAGCCAGGATAAAGAGTCCGAGTCGGACGTCCATGTTCGTACCCTCAGCTCAGGTAGGTCTTGTGAACGTGTTCTAGTCCTTGGTGTTATATTAAAACTATGCAATCACTCCCACCAGTCTCTGAAATCTCTGTGCGTGGTCTACATACTCTATCCTCTTGGACATGACCCAGAACGTTATCTGTAGATATACTCGTCAGATTTCGACGACCCCAATCTCGACCCGAACCGAACTTCCGAATTTGATGACGATTCGCCATACCCCGAAGTCCGCTCTGCAGTAGCCAACACCGATGATCAATCGATACCCGTGTTGACCCTACGAACTTGGGTGCTCGGCCTGGCATGGTCGGTGATCATTCCTGGCGTTAACCAATTTCTCTTTTTCCGCTACCCCTCCGTGCCCGTCGTAGGCATCGTCGCACAGCTAATTTCATATCCGCTCGGGAACCTCTGGGCATCCTACATGCCTCGAAAGCGAATATTCGGTATTTCGTTGAATCCAGGTCCGTTTTCTATCAAGGAACATGTGTTGATAACGGTTGGTGTCCTGGGCCATCTACTTCTGTCTTCTGCCAGTTATTTACCTTTTTGCAGATCATGGCCACCGTCGGATCGCCATCGGCTTATGCAGTAAGTTTATGCACGCGAAGGAACGTAAATTGTGCATTCAACCGATCCCGCTTTAGACCGACATTATCGCGGTACAGAGGGTGTATTATAACCAACGTTACAGTTTTGCTTGTCCGCACGTCCCACTCTCTGAAAATGTCTCTGGACTGATGCACGGCGTTTGCCACATTCTGTTCCCAGATCAATGGTTGCTAGTCGTTTCTACACAATTAATTGGCTTCTCGGCGGGCGGGATCGCCCGTCGATTTCTCGTGGTCCCGTCAAGCATGATATGGCCGACCACGCTTGTGAGCTGTGCGTTGTTCAACACCCTTCATTCGCAACAGTACGCGGGGAGCGGACGGTCAGGCGGCGTGAGCCGATTGCGGTTCTTCCTGTACGTGTTTGTGGCATCTTATGTTTGGTGTAAGTCTGTTGTTCTTCCGATCTGCTGGCCGTTGCAGATGGCACTAAATCGGTGATACTTAGACTTCTTTCCTGGGTATCTATGTATGTCGTTTGCCTTGGAAATCGGGTTGTTCGCCCGAAACCTGATTAACCCCCTTTGGTTAGTCCAGGCACTGTCGTATTTCTCGTGGGTAACTTGGATATGGCCTGAAAATGCGGGTGAGTCCAATCGGTTTTTTTGGTTAATCGACTGCGTGGCTCAAACCGGCTTGGAAGTCATTGCACAATTGTTTGGGTATGTCACGCTTCTTCTGTCTCTCCTTTTGTGCTGTTCGTTGACAAGGTGAATGACGTCAAGTTACATCCATGGGATGGTAAGTGTGATTACGAACGAGCTGCAGTCGAGATACGCATGAAATGATGGCGCAGGGTATGTCTGTTGTCACGTTCGATTGGAGCCAAATCGCGTGCGTGCTCCTCAGTGTAACTTCGTCTGGCAGGGATTGATGATATCCAAAATCCAGGTATATTGGCTCACCTCTAGTCACACCCTGTATGGCTGTTTGCGATTCTTGTTCAGTCATCTCGCTCACATCCGTGACTAGGGTGGGCTGCGGCCAATATTCTCTTTGGGTTCGTGGTGTTTTACTGTGGGTCGCATGAAGCTGTAACAACGCTATTCGTCCATGCTAACTTATCTTCTAGGGATCCTAACGCCCATACTCTACGTCCGTGATTCTTTTGAAAGCATTCGGACTCAGCTTACTCGCAGCCTTCGGCCAGTTCACGAACACCTGGAAGTCTCTGTATATGCCGTGAGAATAATTAGTAACCATGACTCAGAGCATGTCTACATGCTGAAATTTCAATGTAGCATTCAATCGCGACAGGTCTTTGATAACACGATGCAACCGTACAACGTCACCCGAATTCTGACACCGGAGGTCACGCTTGATATAGAGGCATACAGAGCGTATAGCCCGCTTTTCATGTCGTACGTGTCCTTTGTTCCCTGCAGTTTCTGATGTCCTTCACTCGATAATATCTAGGACGTCCTTCGCCGTGTCGTACGGGTATGTCTATCCTACGACAACTTGATTGACCTAATTACCGTTGGTGTCTAGGTTGTCGTTTGCTACGATCACAGGTAATCCTTTTCGTCCCATGGAACGGACCAGTATGAAAGCCTATACCATAGCCACTCTCGTTCATACATTCCTTTACTTCCGGAAGCAGATTATTCAGCGAAGTCGGCGATCCTCGGGAGAAGCACCCGACGTCCATGCTCGCCTCATGAGTTTATATCCACAAGGTACTTCACTGCTATTCAACATTTCACGGTTCCTTTCATGTTCACCACTCTCTTCGTACCTTTTCAACAGTTCCTGACTGGTGGTATCTCGTACTGTTTGCCATCATTTTCGCCCTGGGTGTCATTACCATCGAAGTGTGGCATACGCAAATGCCAGTATGGGCTTTCGTGATTGCTCTGCTTATAGGTAAATCCGCATTCTCGGTCGTCATAGGCACCGCCCGTCGCTAACACGTGGGACTTTGCGAAGCGTTCACCTATGTCATTCCATGTGGTATGATTCAAGCGGTCACGAATCAACAAGTTGGTCTCAAGTAGGCCGAGTGTGTACTTCTATTTGATTTATTCTCATGTCCCCTCTAGTGTTATCACGGAACTCATCATCGGGTATGAGCTCTACTTTTTGTGGTGAGGTTCTCGAGCTGAGCTGGATCAAGCTATGCATTGCCCGGCCGTCCTGTGGCCTCTATGCTATTCAAGACATATGGATATATAGTGAGTGAACAGTACAATTCCTCCAACAATTTCCTGAGTTGGCTGCTAGACGATGGTGCAAGCTCTAACCTTTACAGCGGACTTTAAGCTTGGACATTACATGAAGATCCCCCCGCGTACCATGTTTTGGTGTCAGGTTGGCCCGCACGACGTTGCTTTGATCGCCGACGTACTTAACTCGTGCAGATTATATGTGCTGTCATCGCTGGGACTACTCAGCTTCTTGTGCAATTGTGGATGTTTGATCATATTCCGTGAGCCCAACGTACGCTATGCGTGATAATTAGATTCATCTCTCCGTGGCAGGGATATGTGCTCCACTACGCAGAAGGACGGGTAAATTACGGTCTCGGATTGGTTTCTCCACAGTTATGCTAACCTTTTACAGGTTTGTATGCCCGAGTACCCAGGTGTTCGCAACGGCGTCTATCATATGGGGTGCGTGTTTTGAGTGATCCAGGCAGTGGGACATGTCTGAGTGGATGGTGACATTTAGGCGTTGTTGGGCCGAAACGCTTGTTTTCCACTGAGCATCTATACAGGTATGTGTGACCTGTTTCTCGCTCGTCGGCGGATTGCTAATCATCGACTTTAGCTGTAAACTACCTTTCTCGCTCTAAATTGATTAGCAACTGACCGATCCTTAGCGCTTATGTATTTCTTTGTTGCCGGGGCTGTTGCACCGTTTATTGCTTGGCTACTGATGAAGAAGTGGCCAAACAGTTTTTTACGATATATCAGGTAGGTGGTGTCTATTCATCACGATAGTCGACGCTAAACGTTACCGGCAGTTTGTGAGATTATTCTGTGTTCCCTTCAAGGGGATGCTGTCGATTCGCTAATCCTCGACTCTTTTTAGCCCCGTCATATTTAATGGAACGGATCTTATTCCGCCAGCGACAGCATTAAACTTTATCCCTTGGGCGTACGTCCTTTACGATGCTCGTCACGTATGCAAGCCTGACATTGCAAACAAGGCTTGTTGGATTCATTTTTCAGTTCTGTATTCGAAGGTTCGGAAGATGACAACGTCTATCCCCTTCCCTTCCCTGATGGATATGTTACAGACGATACTTTGCTTGGTGGGCAAAATACAATTGTAAGGGATCGGGTTTCCTGTTTTATATTCACTCACGCGCTGCTAGATGTACTCTCGGCCGCGCTCGATGCGGGGTTGGCATTATCGGTCATAACGATTTTCTTTACGTATGTCCCCCTTCGCCACGCCGTCACTCGAATGAAGGAAACTGACGTCGTATCCGCTTGGCTTGGATAGTCTCCAATACCCTCGAAGTGGCACGGTGAGCACGAAAAATCAGCTTCTGACCCCTTACCGATCGACGTTGGGGTTCTGTTTACTTGCAGATCGGTTTGAACACCATACAGAAATGGTGGGGTAATCAAGTGAGTCGATCGCGTCTCGCCCCATCGCGGAGGTCGAACGGTATGTTGTGTTGTGTTCACGTTCTATCCTATCCGTTTCGCAGGTGTTCCAAACCAATTATGACGGGAGGGGAATACCTGTACGTCAGCTGGCGCCGGGCGAGACGTTTGGGTGAGGGCGAGTGCCATGGAATGGGAAAAGGGATAAATTATTGTAGTATGGTGGGATGGGCTTGGAATCGGGGTCGAGTGTCGATCTATATGGTATTTTATTTCAAGGACTCTCAGGATAGAGTGTTGTATTATAACCAGTTAGTTGTATCGCTATGCCTCAGTCGGGCGGGACGGTGGAAGGAGTCAACTGTACTACAAATGCATCTGCAAGGCGATCAACTATTGGACAACCATAGTATAGTATTTCGAACCCCAACCATCGGTTCCCTTCAACTTTCACCATGTAATTCGCCTGGCAAAAGATGCAGCAAATTCAGAAAAATGAGCACGATTCGAGGAACAATACCTGGCTCACCTTTACAATGCTTCTACCATTCCTCTTGCATCGTTAACAACCTCCACGAACCTCTCATAACCCGCTGCCGTCGTAATGTCTGAATCCCACCAATCTGCTGGAACAGCGTCTGTGATGCGGCTCCTTGACCGCTCAACGTATTACGTTCCCGGTGGCTTTGTCCAAACAGTAAAAGGCGAGTCTCTGTCCTATGGCACAAATGCCGTGCAGTCTGGGTAATGGGGTGAGGTTGTAGAGGCTGTGAAACCTGTCCATCATCTGATCATCTGCGGCAATTCGGCTCGATAATCGTTGACATGACCCGGAGGCTTGATTTCGAGGATGGGCCGTTCGTCCCCATTGCGACGACATAATTCACGATAAAGTCAACATCGACGCAAGGTACACCATAAACTTGTGCCTGGGGAAGTGGATACTGCGGTTGGATTGTCAAAGTGTCGCTGGTAGCATTAAATGTTCTGTCAAGAAAGTTGTTGTAACGTGACGTGCACGTTGACAGATAAGCACCTCGACCGAAGCAGTCCAAACATTGGAATTAGTCACAGTGTACTATAATAAAATAACGAACGTGAATAAAGCATTGTCGTAGGTATTATGCTACGTCCAGTTTCCGGCGGAGCCAACTCTTCAGGAGCGCTCAAGCGAGCCGAGCGAATCCAACCTGCGAATTACCGACGTCGAACGTTGTATAGACGTTTTGGAGGAATACATCCCCGATCATCCAGTATGCTGTTTCAACAGAGTGAGCATGGCGTCAACTCATAGCACTGCATGTACGCGCAGCGAACAGAGACATTAGGAATGAGACACTCACATGAACCTGTTTTCTGGCCAACGATGCCACTGACACAGTCATTCGAACCGGAAGAGACCCGTCCAAGGTTGAGGGTCTCTGCGGAGATAGAGAACGACGTGCCTCCAAAGGTGAAGCTGACATCAGGGAACGAATTGCATGGGACTGCACAGTGCGACTATTACTGCGGTGACGGAAATGAAGCGACTGCAGACATACAGGTGTAATAACCTTCTCCGGCCGTGCTCGACGCATCGGTGCCGCCGAGCGCACTGTAGAAGGCTGCAACTTGTGAGGGGTCGCCAATAACGAGGCTGGTGCCGGTGTCGATTATTGTATCAATGTTGCTCAGGATTATCTGTCCGTTACCCACAACGGCATCCATGTTGACCTCCCAGAATCCCTAACCAATCAATGTCAGTGATGGTCGAGAACACGCCCATAGTATCTGCAGCTCACTGCATTCGTAACAGGGGTATAGGAGAAGTCGCCAGTGTACAATGCCGAGTTCGCACCACCAAGATACAATTCCGATCCAGAGGTTGCAAGTTTGAATGAAAACATTGCCGCATCCGTCTGACCCTGGGCGACAAGACTGTCAAAGACGGGGCTTGCAGGGTAAGCAGAGATAGACTGGAAGGCCAGTCCCAGCAGACCGTCAGGAGGGAATTGATCAACCGCGAGGCTAGAAGAGTATGATGTGGCAACGCCGAGAGTCTGGTCTACCGCCTGCCTAGTCGTCAGACACCAAATATCGAGAACAAAAACCGAGCATACCGTGAGTCCGGCGACAGAGACTGTATCCACGTATTGTTCGCCTTCAACCCCAGATCCGTCTCCATACGAAATATCGAAACTCTTGCCCGAGCCAATAGCAGTTGAAGAAGCGCTAGGATTGTAGATGGTGTGGCCGTCACAGTTTGAAGTACACTTGGGCCCTGGCAAGAAAAGATCACTGAAACCCGACTTAGCCAGTCCACTAGTACTTGACTGCGGAAACATACCTCGAACCTGTGTCGAAGTCCACTGTCAAAAAGAATGAGTCGTGCGTTCGTTGAAAGTGCAAGAAAGCTTACCAGTGAAGGTAACGGGAGGAGTACCAACAGCAATAGTGCCGTACCAGAGCTGACGGTCCTGGTTAGTCAAGGCATCAGCACCAGTCGCGCGCCTCTGAATCTGGGTTCCCGGAAAGGCAGCGGGGTGTGGAGCTCCCGTATTCTTCTGGTAATTTTTAAACCCTCGAAGAACCTTACTACGTAGGAATGTTTGAGTTGATGCGAAGCAAAGGATGAATACGACGTACGCCTGGGTTGATGCAACATGAGAGTTGAGTGCTTCAGTGCTAACACCCCCGTCGGCATTTGTCAATCCCGAGCGTTTGGCGATGGGGATGGCCACCCCAATATTCTGCCCTACAGGCTGCGGCACTGCTGCAGTCAAGACAGCCAGTGCAACGATGGACGTCGCGAGAGTGAAGCTCCGAGTCATACTGTTTATCTATGCTGAGTAAGGAGGGAATAAAAGTGGGTAAGAGGCAAGTACTATCAACTCGCGTCACCTTTTAAAACTTTGAAACGGCTTGGACACGAGGGCTCAATGTAGTATCATTAAACAGAACAGAACGGAGCCGCTTCGGCAAAAAGCTTACCTCACATTGTTGTTACAAACTTATGTCACTCATTCAAGTTGCTCCATTCAGGCAGTTCCGTAACCCCGCCAGCCGAGTTGCTGCGATTTCGAAAAGTTGAGCGCTGGGTGACCAAGTGTGAGGTATGTATGAGCATCTCGCTCCAACGACCCATCCAACTGCTATGACGAGGCAATAAGCTCTGAATCCAGTTCCCGCAGCCAAACCAACAGCGCCAACTGACCTTGGCAAATCGATGGATCACGTACAAAGTGCTGCATGATATGATTCGAACTTTGAAGTCGCTGGCGTGCCCGATGATCATTTGTAAACTGTGAGTCGCTTGATCGGACTTCGTGCATTTGGGAGTCCGAGTCGGACTCGTATGATCCGGACTGACCAAAAGGGGAAGATAAGTTCAGGATCGCCGGCAGCGCTTTAGGCTTCTCTGACAACGAAGATTCCATGGATGATGATGATGGTAGACTTCATACTATAGGGAATAAGGATGCGGGTATATACATATTGCCGCCATAAATCCATGATAAAGTTTGTAATATCAAAGGCCCGAGCATGCAACACGAAGTAGCATGTGGATCACGCACTCAAGCCATGCACGGCCGAACGAATGAACCTCAGATCTCGTGTGAGTTGATGTAGGGAAGAAGTAGGTGAGGTGGGGTGACCATCACTCCGTCTTCTCCTTGATCGTCCCAACGGTCGTGGTCGCCCCAGGAACATCCCCGAGCCGGTTTCCTACCTTGACCAGCTGACCCGCCTTGATGGCAAACTCGAAATTCTTCGGGGCTTCAAAGACGAGGACGATCGTGCTCCCGAGACAGAAGCCACCCATTTCTTGTGCTGGAGTCAGAGGCTGCCCGTTGAGCAATGGGGACGCAGCGGAGTAGACGGCTTCGGTGTACGTCCCCGGTGGGGGGGGACGGCCACGGACGTTCGTACGAAGGGCCTTGCGGAGGTAAGCAAGATTTATCAGTTTGATGTTCGCAAGCATGGTTCAGACTTGCTTACGGAGTCAAAGTTCACTTTAATGCTACCGACGTTAGTGGCGCCCACGGGAACCATACCAAAAAAGCCATATCGCCATCGGCCGAGGAGTGCCACCCGCTCGTTGAGCACGAACAGGTTTTGGAGACGCTTAGCCATGTACGGGGATACTGAGAACAGTTCGCCTGGACTGGATGTGAGTACACCAGGATGGCTCTGAGGCAGAATCACGCACCGACAAAATGTCTTCGTTTCTCCACTACCCATGCAGTGGGGCTGTGGAAACGGTGGTAATCGCCTGGAGCAAGGTATATTACAGTGAAATATAGCGCATTCCCGTTTTTGACGCTGGTCCCTGATATACTTCTCTTGCGTTCTCCGAAGGACGATCGAACACCCATTTCCCGGGCAACAGAAGCGTCGTGTTCCAAAATTTCCTGCAGGCTGCCTTCTTGCGCTACCGATGCGTCGATTTGTGCGCCGTGTTTATGAGGTATTTCATCGACGCTGTCAGAACCCGATGCTGTCCGCTCAACAGGGGTCATTGAAGTAGGTGTGCTCGGGGTCGAGGCCCCCAAGAGCTTATCGAGGCTGTATTCTATCCCATTAACAATAGCGAACTCGCGATGATCGACGAATTCTTGCTCTTGAGGAAATTCTATGACCTCCGACGTTGGCGATGAAGGGTCGTCGGGGTCATACAACTCTACGCCAAGTAGTGCATCCAGGGAGTAGGTGATCCCCTTGACTTGCTCCACGCGTAGATTATCGATGGTACCAAAGTGAAGCACGGTCCCATCGGCTGGACTGACCTGAAAGGACACTCAGTGATGCAGGACCGGTGAAATCCTGGAGACCACAACTTACAAGGACAGCGCTATCAACTGGTCGTACGCCTGGTTTCAACTTCCGATAAAAGAAGTCCCCTAGACTCGCATATTCTGTCAAGTCGCTCGGTTCAATCTCATCCAAGTTACACCCGAAAGCATAAGCGTAGAGCCCAAAACCATAGGGCCGAATCCAAATGGGGAGTTCGAACGAGGTCAGATAACCCCAGACCCGCGAGAGGTTGCGTAGCGGTAGAGCACCTATCACGTGAACCTGGCGAGGATTCATGATATGTAAGATTAATAGAACACGTGTACGCACTTGCCAAGGACCTTTGAGCTTGATAACCTCACGACCTTCCTCGTCGACATGGACCTCTTTCTGGGCACGTGCCGTCTTCTTGTGGTATTGGATAGCGACAAGGAGAAGAGCGCCGACAGCCAGCGGGAGTGGATACCATTTGGTAGGCGTTTGAGTCCACGCTTTTATGAGTTTCCCTGTACGAATAGTCAGATCGGGAGTGCGCAACGAGTGCTAGGAGCATACGATAGAGAGGCGCAGCGGAAGAGGCGCCCGGTATTTGCTCGGGTGACTCAGGAGGACTAACGTTCCTGGTGGAGAAAGACCTCCTGAAAGCGCTTCTGTTGAGAGAGCGCACTGTTCCGGACAAACTGATTCTCTTCTTCACAAATACTCTTGAAAAAATAGCAGAAGACTTGTTGGCCGCGGCGGTCGTGGTTGAAGAAATGACGTGAGAGGCGGCCTGGAAGGGCCGTTTACCCTTTGATATGACTTTATAGAGCATCTAGAATGCCAGAATGTGGCTTGACATAAAATACGGTGACGGGGGAACTGCACAACGGGCTGCACGCGAGCCTTGACGATGGGGGAGTACAGTCCGAGACTCCGAACAGACGCTGCCCGAGATAAAGCGGTCCGTAAATAAGGCAAGACCTTTGGAAAATAACAATTACAAACAAACACTTCCGTTTCCTTGCCGGGTTTTGGGTGACAATACAGCGCAAATTTGCAGACTTTTGTGTATTCTACTCTATTCGTTTCCGTAGATGCGGCAGGCGCGATCGTTGGACATGTTGACAGAGTCGGGTCCTGTCGGCCGGCGTGTACTCGGTTTTCAAACTCCGGGCATGACAAGGTCGGAGTTTCAAGCCAGTCCCAATCTGGGTTTCTTAGTAGAGCGAAGTGCTTACACAACTTTTGCTCATACCATCACCATGGGTAATGACGGAGGAAGTATCCCTGATAGACGCGATCTTGTAAAGACCAAGGTTAAAGCCGAGCAGGCCGACAAAGCTAATCAAGTACGAGCCAGGTGGTTTTTCTGTGCGCTTTCCAAGGTACGCCTTTCACATCACACAGGAAATGTAAGTTGACACCCTGTTATTTAGCGCTTGCTTCGGGAGCCGGTCGTGTCTTGTGACCTAGGGAAGCTATATAACAAAGATGCTATCATAGAGTATCTATTAGACAAGTCAGCCTATGGAGATGGGGAAGAGATATGTGGGCACATACGCTCGCTAAAGGTACGCTGAGCTATCATGGTTTCTATGCTCTCAGACTTCCCTTTGATCCAGGACGTCAAAACTCTAAAACTTACAGCGAGATTAGCACCTGTGACTTCGACCGACCTACCACCGAGTGAAGTCCCCCAGTTTGTCTGCCCTCTCAACCTGAAGGAGATGAATGGTGTCCAACCCTTTGTATACGTTCGCTCTTGTGGTTGCGTGTTCTCGCAATCCGCTCTACGGACAATCCTCCGTCCAAATCCATCTACCAAAGAGATATCAAGCAGCGAGGAGAGCAATGTCGACTCCGCTGACAAAGAAGAACTCGACGTCTGTCCCCAATGTGCCACCAAATTCTCGCAAACATCCGACGTCATGACGATCAATCCTTCTGAAGACGAGGTCCAGCGTATGCGCGCAGTGATGGAACTCCGTCGTTCACGCGAGCCTCCCAAGTTGAAAACGAAGAAACGGAAAGCCGGCACGGACGCTGTCGCTCAAGAGGGTGCTGTCTCGAAAAAGAATAAATCATCTCTGGCAGTGCATTCCCCTTCGCCTGTACCCCCTTTCAACCCCTCGATATCAGCTGCATCGCGAGCACTTACGAATTCCCTCGCCGCGGAGGAGGTTAAGCGCAGGGCTAATATGAGCGATGCTGTCAAGTCATTATACCGCGGAAAGAACGAGCCGCCAAGGAAAGAAACGTTCACCACCATGGGCACGTTCACCAGAGTAAGTGGTCCTCTGTGGTCATGCAAACGTCACTGCTGATGGATGTGAAATCTAGTATGCATAGAGTCTATTCCTACTTCAGTCGAACTTCGCTTCGTTCCCACTGTACTATGGTTTAGTGTATGTATATCATATTTTATATTTTTCCCTGTCCTACGATACAGGATTCATGCAGAATGGTACGAGTGCCAGTCAGTTAAAACATGGTGGTCTATCGGATCACACGCGCGAGTCACATTCCTTTTTATATGGTGAGTCCACGACATCCCTGAACGCTCATGTAATACACGAGAGTACTGAGTATCCAGAAGCACGCCGGGTCGACCCTGCTACTACAGATCCCGGATGGCTTTGTTGGCCGAAGATTTTTGGCTTTTCGACGCTTATCATATCCATCGACCAGGGTGCTGTAATATCATCCACTTGCGTGCTCGTTCCACCAACCACGGCGTGAGTATATTTGACCATCTTATCGTAGCACTCGTTCGTGCCCTCAGTGACCCCAGTGTAAGTGACGGCACTCGGTGCGTAACCGGTTATAGCGATATGCTTCCTCATCCTGACACACAATTGACCGAGCTTGCGAGCTCGACACCGGGAGCAATGCCCGAGGCGACGATAAACAGCAGCTGCACCGGGTATACGCTGGCAGCATCGTTTCCCCGGTTACCTTTTGCTCAAATTCTCTTCCGTGGCAATTTTCGACTCCAATCTCTCCCACAGGCTTCTCATATCATACACCCCAGCCTAACAAGCGGTGCCAAGGTTGGCACCTACGTATCCACGATTAACTCTCCAACACCTTACGCGGATGAGTCTCCCGTCGTGCTGTATATATGGTACACAAAGGTTAAAATCCACTTTCTTCTTGCCCATTGTCCCCCTTCTCTACCACCCTCGGGCTTCATAATCGGCCAGCGTATCCTTGGTCGTCTCCGCCATAGTGCGATATTTCAGACCAAGAATGCGATTCGCTTTGGCCGTATTATAGGTGATCAAGTGCGTTACAGTCTTGGTCGCACCTCGGACGCCGACTGGCAGGGTGGTCGAGAGCCTTGGTGGCGGACTCAAGTCGTTGGCGACATCAACTGAAGAGAAAGGCAGGGCAGATACATCAATTCAACACTCGTCTCCTTTTTTCAAATGTACTCACTGAAGTCTTGCCATCTCCAGGGTCCTATAGGTAGTTGTGGGAAGTATCCGTCAGTCAATAGATCGTTTCCTTTCCAGAGCCAAGCAAGGGAACACGTGGACTTACCAGCACTGACGATGATGCGCTCGCCACCAGCAGCTTCCTTCTCGAGAGCGAGGGCATGCGCCTCGGCGAGGTCACGTACGTCGATCCAGCAAGTACCTGTGTTGGCAAGGAAGTCGTTGCCCGCTGCGTTGGCCTTGGCACTGTCAGCGACGTAGTTGTGGAACAGTGCTGTGGAGGTGTTGAGAGAAGCGGGCGAGGTGACTTCGTGGATGGCTGGCTATCGTGGTGAAACACTCAGGTTAGGAACCTCTGATCCACAGTACATAAATATTTACCCCGAAGACCTGAGAATGGGGTGGTCGGTGTTGTAAGAAACAGAGTCATACAAGCTTAAACTCACGAATGGTGGGTTGAGTACGACCAAATCCCAATTAATGCGAGACTTGTTTTCTGGGCTGTTCACGAATTCCCAGGCAGCTGCGTGGATCGCCGGTCAGCTGGAAACCAAAGAGGATAAGCTACCTACATCTTTCCGCGAGTGTTTTCGATGCTTGGTATTTCACCATGTTGGGGGCTTCGTTCTTCCTCCCTTCGTCCTCGTATTTCTTGAGAATTTCAAGACTCTGGTTGTTCCAGTCCGCCTCTGTAAACGTAATAGGATTTGGATCTTGGCGGAGAACTGCCGCCGCGGAAGAAGTGATCACGACGCGTTTGACCTTGGTTGATCTGTTGCGTTAAGAACGGACGCTCTTCAATCTGGCTGCTAATGACAAGCTCGGCAGACATACCCGTCCTTGAGAATGCTCTTTAGTATCCCAACCGTACCGTTGACGGCTGGTTTGATCAGTTCTAAGGAGCTGATCAGCAGGATGTTTTAGAGCCTCTTGGCGACTCACCATCAGGGTCGACCGCATTGAAATGGAGAGGCGACGCTGTGTGTTCGATGGCATCCACGCCTTTAACTGCCTCGTCGAATGCCCCATCCTAACCAACAAACCACGAAATGATAAGCAAATATAACCATGACACGGCTCAACGCATGGCATCTCTGCTTCCGAGACAGTGTCGATGTACTACGTGCCACGAACGACCGTCTCGGGGCACGCTCAAGCTTACCTGGGCGACATCCTCTACGACGACAACCTCGAATCGGTCACCATAGGAAGCAAACGCCTTCTTGAGGAAATCACCCTTAGCGACAGACCTTGCCGTTCCACGGACGGCATACCCCCTCTCGAGCAGCTTCCGCACGATCCATGTGGCAATGTACCCCGTCGCGCCAGATACGAGCACTTTGGCAGGCGGGTGAACGGCAGGCATCGTTCGGTACTAGTATGGGTGACTGAGTGAATCCCGAGAGGAGAGGTTTCAGGGTTGCGATAACAGTCTGTAACTTTGTGGTCTCCTGTGAACCCACTCCCACTGTATTTTTATACCCGGGTAGATTCTACGGGAAGATTGGTCACAAGTATCTGCCGGTAAGTAAGCACCTGCGATCGTGACCAGGCGTTTCGTCATCGAGACTGAGCTTACGTAATAAGTGTAGTCAGCCACTAAGCCCAAGTATACATGACTCAGGACTGGGTCCACAGGAGACTTAGAATTCAGAGAAGTAGAGGATGAGTTTGTAACCTGACCTGCCTGGCCTCGAGGCCGAGGTGCGCCGACTCACGACCCTTGCCCAGTCCGCCTCACCCGCTCCCCTCGATGCATGAAATCCCAACAGAGATTCCCAGGTTCAACGCCCAGTATCCCCTGTACCTCCTCCCTCCCCAACTCGCACAGCTCACGCACGCTCCCCACCTTGTTCATCACATACTTGACGTTTTTGGCCGTCACGCCCGGTATACACCGCAAGAGTTCTTCCGCCGTTGTGTTCACACCCGCACCCACATCTGGATCCTCTTCAGCCCCGATCGCGATGGCTCGAGAAGGGGAGCGCTCAAGCGAGCTGAGCGAATCCAATCCGCAGATTGTCGACGTCGAACATTGTGTAGACGTTTTGGAGGAACACATCCCCGATGACCCAGAATGCTGTTTCAACAAAGCGGAAAAAGAAAGAACAGTGAGCATGGTACCAACTCATAGCACTGCATGTACGCGCAGCAAACGGAGACATTTTGAATGACACTCACATGAAGCTGTGCCCTGGCCAACGATGCCACTGATACAGTCACTCGAACCGAAAGAGAGCGGTCCAAGGTTGAGGGTCGCTGCGGAGATAGGGAACGACGTGCCCCCAAAGGTCAAGCTGACGTCAGGGAACGAATTGCATGGAACTACGTAGTGTTATTAATACTGAGGTGACGGAAATGAAGCGGCTGCAGGCTTACAGGTGTAATAACCTTGTCCGACTGTGCTCGACGCATCGGTGCCACCAAGCGCACTGTAGAGGGTTGCGACTTGCGAGGGGTTGCCAGTAATGAAGCTGCTGCCGGTGTCGATGATGGAATCGATGTTGCTCAGAATTGTCTCTCCGTTATGCTTAACGGCATCCATGTTGACTTCCCAGAAACCCTGACCAATCAATGTCAGTGATTGTGGAGAACACGCCTGATCTGCAGTTCACTTGTTGCGTAACAGGGGTGAAGGAGAAGGTGCCCGTGTACATTGCCGTGTCCGCACCACCAAGAAACAAGGCCGATCCAGAGGTTGCAAGTTTGAATGAAAACGCTCCCGCAGACGCCTGACGCTCGGAGACAAGACTGTTAAAGAAGGGGCTCGCAGGGTAAGCAGAGATAGACGGGAAGGCCATTCCCATCACACCGTCAGGAGGGAATTTATCTATTGCGAAGCCAGAAGAGTATTCTGAGGCAACGCCGAGGGTCTGGTCTGTCACCTGCCCAGTCGTCAGATATCTAATATCGAGAAGAAAAACTGAGCATACCGTGAGTCCGGCGACAGACACCGTATCGGTGAACTGTTCCCCTGAAACAGTAGATGTGTCTCCATACGCAATGGTGAAAGTCCGACCCAAGTCCCGAGAAGTTGAAGAAGCGCTAGGATTGTAGATGGTGTGGCCGTTACAGTTTGAAGTACACTGGGGCCCTGGCAAGAAAAGATCACTGAAACCTGACTTAGCTAGTCCACTAGTACTTGACTACAGAAACATACCTCGAGCCTGTGTCGAAGTCCACTGTCAGAAAGAATGAGTCGTGCGTTCGTTGAAAGTGCAAGAAAGCTTACCAGTGAAGGTAACGGGAGGAGTACCAACAGCAATAGTGCCGTACCAGAGCTGACGGTCCTGGTTAGTCAAGGCATCAGCACCAGTCGCGCGCCTCTGAATCTGGGTTCCCGGCAAGGCAGCGGGGTGTGGAGCTCCCGTATTCTTCTGGTAATTTTTAAATCCTTGAAGAACCTTACTACGTAGGAATGTTTGAGTTGATGCGAAGCAAAGGATGAACACGACGTACGCCTGGGTTGATGCAACATGAGAGTTTAGTGCTTCAGTGCTAACACCCCCGTCGGCATTTATCAATCCCGAGTGTTTGGCGATGGGGATGGTCAGCCCAATATTCTGCCCTACAGGCTGCGGCACTACTCCAGTCAAGACAGCCAGTGCAACGATGGACATCGCGAGAGTGAAGCTCATACTGTTTATCTATGATGTTACGGGTGCACAAATATTTTGCATCGCGTTTCGGCTAGGTACGCCGCGTCACGTTACTGATTTTCGCCGTGTCCCAGTCATCACGCTTGCTAACACGTTCACAGACACTCTATCCTACTGTAGACATGAAAAATGTCGACCTCTTGCTCGGCAAAGCTTTCGATCATCTCATACAGTCGCTTGTCAGTGAGATGGAGGCAAGCCAAGAAGATGTTCAAGCCATCGAACAAGTATGTTGATCCGAAGCGTGCTTGAATGTTCTGTGGCATGCTGTGCTGTGATCCTTCCGATCGGCGCTTATGGCTGTGCACGAACATTATACGGAGTGGCATCAGTTTACTTTGTCTTGTCCATGATTTCTCTCTGAGTCGTTCATATCCCATTTACACATTTCCTCATGTTAAATCACATGAATTTGATTGAGACTGGTTCTTTATTATGTGTGCAGCAGGGAGTGAATAACATACACTAACTTGAAGGAACACTATAGATACTCCAGCTCAACAGAGTCTCAGTCCGGTTGAGGTGCAAAAACGCAGTGCGGCGATGACGACCTGGGACGTGGCGAAAATCAGTAACGTGACACGGCATACCTAGCTGAAACGCGGTGCAAAATATTTGTGCACCCGTAACATCATATTTATCTACGTTGGGTACACTGCCAGTTAAGTTGTTGTAAAGGTTTATGAGACATATGCCGAAAATTCCATGTATATCCTGTACATAATGCCAAATATGCCTCCACAGTACCTAATACATTCATTTGGTTTGTCATTGGTCAAACATCAGCAATTGTACACTGCATTGACAAAGTGTCTGAGGTTCGTTTGAGGTCGGCGGGGAAATCACATGACAGGAGCAGTGGTTGAAAAAATGCGACAAAAAAGTTGGCAGTGTGCAGACTTGTCATATCGCATACATTAGGCTCACTTCCGAGTACTCCGATACCTTTACTTACAGTACCTCCATTCGAACTAGTTCCGCTAATTAGTATTGTCCGTGGCAGTCCTGCAACTTGGGAACGCTCTCGTACCGAGTTGTCCTCCGGGACAGCTTTCTGCCTCGGAACACTGCAACCTCTTGAGGTTTCTGCAGTGTTCTCCCTTCGTATATAAACATAGTTTTATCACCTTGTAACTTTAATCTGATTATCAACTAAGATATTCTATCTCCCCTCTCTGAAGTCGACAAGTCTTCCCGTCGTCTCCTCGCAGGTTAGCTCAACACTAGACCTTGCACCCTTCACGCCCGACTCCTTCTGATCACCCCTGACGTCCCCCGATGTCCCCGACTGTCCCACCGTTCCGACCCCCAACCAATTTCGGGACACCCGGACTTATTGACAAGGGCGCACCACATACGGTGAAGCCAAGTCCCGAGCACTAAGTACCTCTGAGTCTTTCAGAGTACCCTCAGAGAAGAAGTTACGGTCTTGACAAGACTCAAACCCCAGCACTTACATCATCACAATAGCCCACCACACTGGACACTAAACCACTACACCATAAGTCCACACATACAGTAGGTTATTTAGCACTATATATATAGTAATTTTGGACTTAGTGAAATTTT
>JBBPNE010000111.1:0-53410 GCA_038090735.1 Xerocomellus amylosporus | reverse complement strand
GTCGCTAGCAAACACGAGCGCACCATAAACTGCTGATAAAACATCGTCAAGCAGCCCATCGCCAACCGCTTGAATTTCGGCCACGTCGCCACCAACGCAACATAATTGTTGATAAAGCGTCTGAACGAGCCCGCATTCGGATATGCACGTTCGGTCGCCTCCCGAGAGTATCGAATCTCGGCCTTGATTTCCAAAAACTCGTAACGCACGGCGACGTGGTCCGACGGTTTTCGTCGCAACATGGATAGGGTTGCGAGCGCTTCCTCTTCGCGCCTTTGTTCCATCAGCCAACGCGGTGAATAGGGCATGAACGCCATCCCGATGCCCAGGCACTTTTGAGCATGACGTCAATGACAATGAGAGCGCCCGAGAGACGCGATACTGACCAGGGCGGGGAACATCTGGAAACCGATGGGAATCCTCCATGATGCCTGCGTTTGGCCAGTGCAACCACCTGCTGGAACGTCTGTATACGGATCGAACGTGGGGCTTCCGTTCAAAAGCGGTCCTGTGTAGGGAACCTCTGGTGCACAGCGGGTCCCACCGATATGTGATGTCCCAAACGCGAGCCAATCTGGAGGGTTATTCATGAGATTTTCCGACCAGGTTTGTAAAACTTTATTAGAGAGACCCACAGCTGACGAGGATCTGGACGCGGAGAGTTCAACATTCATGCACACGTACGCGTTCGAGGAATGATTCTCAGACTTACACCAATCGTAATGGAGAGTTGTTGCAGGGCGACCAAAGATCCTCGAACGTTTGCACTGGAGATCTCGGCCAGGTACATGGGGACGACGTGCGTCAGTGCACCCACTGACAGACCCGCGACGGCACGACCGCCAAAGAGATAGTCTGGAGAGAAATACAGTGAGTGGACGACAAGAGATTGGACTGTGTAAGCTTCACTTGGAGTGGTTGCACCCGTTTGAAGTGCACTCCCGATAAGAAATAGTACCACGTTGCACATGATACTCCGTTTCCGTCCAATCTGCCAGCGAGCACCCCTAGTTTCTTTCATTTCACCCAGGGACAGAAAAAGAAAGTCAAACCTTGTCACAAACGGGACCGTTGACGAGCGACCCGAACCAAGCAGCTAAACGAAACGTCGTCAAATATCAGTGTCATTCGAACGCGCGCGCGACGAACTCAGCAACAACGTCGAGACAAACCATCCCTTGAACTCGGGATCAGCCGGTGCACGATGGACGCGGACGATTTGACTCACCTTGAGATTCGCATCCATGTAAATGCCTGGAAACGCAGCACCGAACGACTCGATGGCGAGCACATTACTGACGACGCCCTGCAAGAAGAAAAAAGGCACGCGGTCAGCCCGACCGGATGCGTGACTCGCCATGTTTACCTGGTCATAACCAAACAGCTGAGAAACGAACAACGATCGTCAACCTCTTTAGCACGCGCGATAACAGAAGCTAACCACTGACGAAGCCACCCAACGTCGCAAAGCACGTTATACCCAACCTGCCAGACGGTTCGCGTATCAGAAACACACACCCAAGCAATTGCCATGCACGACGGTCTTACACGAGCATGTTCTCAAAGAGTCCCCGGAAACCCACGCGACCCTCTGTCTCGGCGAGGTTGAGCCCGGAGAGGTCGGGCCCGTCTTCACCATCTTCCTGAACGCGCGTTTTCGAGCCTACTCGCTTCAGATCTTCAGAACCCATGATAGCTTCCGACGAATCGGCGTGTTCCCAATCGTTGGTGTCCAGGAGAGGGCTAAGAGAGGACGTGCTGGCGTTAGCACGGTGATAGCGCACCCCTCGGTCGCCCGAGGGTGCATTTATACTCGACGAGTTGGAGCCAGCTGGCATGGTGCAACTTGGGATGACCCCGCTAACCGCGATCACATGGTGGGGCGGTCCGGTTGTGACGTTATGCCCTGTTTTGGCCTTTATCACAAGACCAAGACTCGGACAACATTTGGGGAGGGTTTTGCGGCATGCGGGGCTCAAGAGTATGGAGTACGCGGGGCTCCAGAGTGTCGGAACGCTGTAGGTTGTCATATCAACTCATCCAACATCGGAGACGTCATTCAGAGGGAATCGGCATCAAGGGGAAGGGCGCTTTCAACTCAATGGAGATCTGATCGCAGTCTCATGCTCAGTTACGGGTGCTAGTAGTGTACTTAAATTGAGCGGTGAAACATACATGAACTTGCTATTTCGAGCAAAGTGGGTCTGTCAGCAACCGTCCCAGTCCAATAAACGATGGCAGGATCATCCCGCCGAAATAAAACAATACTTTTATCTTCTCCACCTAATGGCAAGGGTGCGGAAGCCAGCGGTAAAGATCAATGCTCTATGGAGTGAAAAGAAGGAGAGCATCGTACGGGATCCCGTCTACGTAGTAGACCTCTCTGAGCCGGGAGGCCATAGGATCGACGATACTTCTTAACGCAGAGAGGATCACGCTGGCGGTCATTTGCAGGCTCCATACACCAACCACTTTCACTCGTCGATTCATATTGGCCTGTGAAACGTGGTATGCAAGGGCATCATAAACCTATGGCAGAGGGTCAGTCCTTTTGCTGAAGAGTTTCATTCAAACAAAGCGGCAACCTTTTGCGAGATTTCGTCCATCAATCCAGCTGGGAAAAAGTCCACGATGAATTCCGATGATAGCACACAAATTGAATACAACCTACTTTCCCACATCTGTGGAAAACATGTCAGCGTGATGCCAGGTGGGTCCCGACATGCGGATAACTTACAGTCCAAGCGCCGTCAAAATCATTCACATCTTTGATTAGCCTGCAGTGGATGGGCACAAGGGTATGATGTGCGCTGCAGAATGGATATATCAGTACATCCCACAGAGATGGTTCTGTTTGCCCACTTCATGAATGCTACGATGGGTCTGGTCAGGGCATTGTTGACATATGATAGGTTTTGAGTAAAGAGAGGGACGGCAGCCTTCACGTCCCTGAAACGCAAGTCTATATCGATGACTACCCTTGGCTTATCGGGTTCGTCTTCGCCCAGGTCCGTAGAGGGTGCAACTAATGGCGGCTTGGCAAGCTCTCTCTGACCAGGGATACGATCCAGGTTGAGGGATGCTGACGCTGCCGTTGATATAGCATCCGCCAACTCACCGAGGAGAGCGTTGAACGGGTACTCGTCCTCGGGATCGCGAGGGAATTTGATATCGAGAACAGCATCGACCTTTCCAGATGTAATCCAAGAGAGCGGTCCAGTGGGGTCGGTGGTCGAGTTTTGCATGTGATCAATATTCACTCCATCGATGCGAATCCTAGTCTAAGAGAATACCTCAGGGTCGTCGTCAATGTCAAGGTTTTGGATGCTCACCATTCTCGACCATTTTCCGTCCTGAATATCTTGCTCGGTAGTTCGCCCAATACTCTGAGGCTTGTGCAGACTGAACAGGCAGTTGTCAAACTGCCCTACAACGTTCTCCGCGCATAAGAAATCATAGAATAACCATTGCTTGCGCAGAGTCCGTATATCGGCTCGAAAGATGGAAGCAGTGTAGGGCCGAAAGTTGCCTGGCTGGTATACCGTCACGAGCACATCTTCCAGTTGAAGCGAATGGAATTCAAAGTCACCAGGACGTGCAGCACCTCGGAAGGCGGCAGGATCCAAGGGATTCTCTGGATCCCAGAAAACGGACCGTCTATCTGAAATATGGTCATGATTGATCCTAGCGAATATTTCTAGACCAGCAACTCACCCAAAACCCCACGAACACCCTTGACGACAGCGTCCTCGATGAGTCCCTTGCCATCTAACCAGCGTTTCAGAGAGAGAGTGACGTCGATGGAGTCGATGTTGAGATCGAACATGGAATCATTGACATCATCATCGGCGTGCCTTTGCGCCACTTCCTCGTCTTCTTCCACGGAGTAGTTGTATGCGGGGTGGTTGCCCACGTCGTACGCCACAGCGGCTTTATGTCCGAGGGCGCTCCCGTTCTTTTGGGTAGAATTAGCGGCCAGTGGGCGGCGAGATACGTAGACATTCTTGAATGAGATGCGAGAGTCTTTCCATTTGGGTACGATGGCTGATTCGAAAATGACTGTGACGCCGGTTTCGCCGGTCAAGTAATTACTGATAGCTTTGGCGACGTATTCTGAAAGGGAATGCATCAGCACATGAGACGGCTCATAGAAAGGAGCTGACCTTGTAGTCTCAAGCTATTAGCAGTGGCAAACACGACGGAAAAGAATGTGGTCCTTGAGGGATGATATGAGCTTAGAGAAGTGGGCAGGTCACTGCTCTTACGTTCCAACCAAAATCCAGAGTGTTTGGCTCATGAGAAACCAGGTGACGAAGGCAGATATATCGTCTGCGTTGAATTTACGGAAGGACCTGATGGTAAACCATTTGAAGCGTATACGAAGCCGCTGCCAAAAGCCATTCGCAACCTTGAGAAAGTCGTCTCTGGTGGGTCGGTGTAGATGGGAGAGGGAGAGGGCTAAGCGGCGATATAGACGAGGGTAGTTGTCTAGATTCAGAGGGGGTAAATGTGAGTGGGGTTCTGCGGGTTTTTGGTCGAGACCGGGAGGGGTGTTGGGAGGGGTGGTTTTTTGTTTGGCGTCGGAATGATTAAATCGGACATTGCGGATGAGAAATTGAATGTCTGTGCTGCGTCTCCTGCCACTGGCATTATTCGGAACGGGCAGGCGGGGCTGAGAGGACTGGCGGATGAAGAAGCGTCGGATTGTGCTGTAGCGGTCGACGGTCGGATGGAGAACCCCGCGAGTGGTATGTCGAAGGACACTCTTCAACATGTCCGCACGGGAGAAACATGCTCGGCCACATAAAACACTTGCGCACATCTGGTAACATATTCACACGCGTGGCTCTATCGCCGACGCTACACGAAATATGGCTTGTACGCTCTTCTAAACTACTCCGGTCCACCAAGTTCATCCTGCTTGGGACACACTCTGTCTGCTTATAAGTACCCCAACGGAGACGAGTCGCTCAAGAAGCAAAGATACCAAACATGCAGCTGCGACGCGGTGTCTCATCCTTGTGCCTACGAGAGAGCTCGCGGTGCAATGCTTCAAAGTTTGCTCCAAACTAGCCGCTTATACCGACATCTAAGGTGCCATTTGGCAGCGGGCTACGCTCATTGAGGTGTGTTAGTAGGTGGCATATCCCTGAAGCAGCATCGCGAACTTTGCCAGGTGTTGCGATGAACAGGCGTACGACGTGACTCGTCATTGCAACGCCTAGCAGGCTCATCGATCATCTTCTCGATTCACCTGTGTTCACGCTCGACGCACTCGATGTCCGTGTACTCGATGAAGCCGACCATATGCTTTTGGAAGGTTTTGCATCACGAACGCAGTGCTGCGATCTCTGCACCGTCCAACGTTGGTACAAAAGCTTGGATCGCGGTATTTCTACTGACAGCGCGATACTTTTGAGACACAATACGCAGGTGAAGTAGCGTAAAATGGACACAAAGTGATTGGAGACAATGCCGACCTTGATGCTGCTATCCGCTCAGCAAAGAAGGCGGTGGTCCGAGCAAAGGACCCACTCACGGCCCAAAGTCAAAGACGGGATCATGCACGGTGAGTACATTCGAGCAGGATCTATCTGCAAGGAGGGCACGTAGCGAGGGCATCAGAGCGAAAAGGGGAGACACAGGAGAGAGCGGCAAGTGATCCAGATAGTTCAGTATCACCGGTCGCATCGACGGGGCCGTCGATCTCTCTCTTCGTGGGGTCAGTGATTGTCGATTCACAATACGCACACTTCCATCAACAGAATCGATACATTGTTTCTTGTGTGCGTATGATGTGATGAGAGCAAAAGCAGCGAGGTATTAGAAAAAACTGTCATGAGTGATCAAACAGAAAAAAGGGATATCATCGTCTCTATGGCAAACCATCCTCAGTCCGACCCACCACCTCCGGCAGTAACCTTTGTCCCCTTGGTATAAATATCATGAATGTTCTCCAGTTCCGTCTTGAGCGACTGGTGTTCCACGCTCAACTTGGCCAAATCTTCCGGATCCATCACGTCCACCTCGGCCTCCGAATCCCCGTTCAACATGGCCTCGATCTTGCGCTTCTGCGCAACGACCTTGCTAAACGCCCCCAGATAGTTCGAATACTGAGATTGGTACAGCGCGCGAAGGGCAGCGTGGTCCGTCGCGGGTGGGTACGCCGTGCGCGTCGTACGGTGATGACGCGGTGCCCTCTCGGTCGGGGGTTGGTCCGACGAGTTGGAGCGATCCGAGACGGGGGGTGGGAGTGCGTTGCGTTTTCGGGGTTGAGGGATCTCGCCTTCGTCTTCGGAGGAGGTGTAGATGGGAGATCGCCGTCGCGGCTTGGCGCTGCTCGCCTTGGGGGGTCGCTCGGATTTGTGCGTCGACCCACCTGCTGATGCGGTTCGTCGCTCGTGGTTCGAAGCGGATGATTGCGGCGAAGGGTCTTTCTTCATTTTGAGGCGAGGGACGGGTGAGGTGTCATGGGCCGACTGCTTGGGCCCGGGGGGCCCCGCGTCCCGGACTTTCGAAGAGGACGAAGCCACAGAAGAGCCGTCGTCGAGTTTTCGGCGCTTCGGGAGGGATGCCTTGGAGTCATCGACGGTGTCTTCCGCGTCTTGGACCGCCGTCTTCCGTTTGAATGCAGGGACAGCACTGGCTCTCTCTTTCGAGATCCGTTCCTTTTCCCTCTGGCGTTTCTCTTGTTCCATCTCTTCCCGCTCCCGCTCTTTCTCCCTCTGACGTTTCTCCCGTTCCGCGGCCTCCCGCGCCTTCTGTCTCGCTTTTTCGCGCTTCTCCATCTCCACGCGCTCCCGCTCTCTTTCCTCCCGTTGTTTCTCTCTCTCTCTCTCCCTCTCTCGTTTCTCGAGTTGACGCTCTCTTTGGCGTTCGTACTCCCTATCTCTCTCGCGATCAGATTCGTCCCCCTTTTTCGTGGGTTTCGGCGGGGCGGTGGGTATCGTTTTTCTAGCATGAGTTTCGCCGACTGGGGGAAGCGCGGGGGGAGGTTTTTGGGGTAAAGAGGCAGGGTGGGACGGTTTTGAGGCAGCAGTAGATTTCTCCGTAACGGCCGTGGATGGTAGAGGGCTCTTCTTTGCTTGATAGCCTGAGCCAGGGACGCGTCGTGAGGCGATCGATTTCGCGCTGCTGCCACTGTCCGAGGGGGTCGACGGTCGATCTACCTCTTGCCGTTTGATGGCAGCTACACGGGCGACGGTGGCCTTGGAGCTCTCGTCCTTCATCTGTATCTCACCTTTTGCGCGTGGGGCGTCCTGCTTGGCTTTCAGCTTGGCTGTGCGCTTCGGTTCCGCCTGTGCGCTGGCAGAGGATCTGTTGCTGTTACTGGGTGCGACGGGTGGAGGGGCTGGGACGGATGGTGCGGACGGGCGATAGCGAACATTGTCCCATGCGGGATCGGACTCGGGTATCTTGAGTAGCTTGAACGCCATGCGTGCTTGACGGGCCATGGCTACGCGTTCGGATTCGGTGAGTTTTGGCCATCCATAGGGACGGACTTGGGTCCATGTTTGAGGCTTGAGGCCCCACGGACGGGGGGACTTGTCGCCTTTTTTTAGTGGAGCATGCTGCTCGGCAACCTTGGGGTGGATGGGTACGAGGTGGGATGAGTGGCAGAGCAAAACTTACGTCGTCGAGAAGGGCGAGCAAGTCGTCGCGTGCGGAAGCGGACAAGTTGGCGCCACCGACCATCTTGACGGCATCGTCGGAAAGACGGGGGGATATGGCGAGACAGTGAACAAGACGGCATCGGACGTCTGCATTGGGCTTGGATGAGGGCAGTGGCGACACCTTGCGCGACGAGGACGGGACGACGCGGAGTTGATCCAAAGTCTTGCTGACGGCGGTGCCGGAACCCGGCACCTTGCGCTTACCATTCTTTGCACCGGAAACGATGGGAGGTTGGTCGAGGAGAATGGCCTGGCGCTCCATGTGCTGCTGCTTTGCGACCATGGTTTGCTGGCGGACCTTGTCTGTGACCTTGTGGCCGAGCTGGCGCTCGACCATGAACTTGCTAATGACGTTGGCGTAGAGCTTGAGCGGTGCCATGGGTTTGGCGGCCGAGGTGGCCCGGAGGTACAGTTCATGGGGCGAGCTCTCTTTCTGGGGGCGGACGGGGAAGAAGGTGTCGCCGATGTAGATGCCCTGGACGGGGGTTGGGGCGTGCGAGGACGGAGGGGGAGATGCTTACTGGGACACGGCCAAAGTCAAAGGACAGCGGGGGGTGATTTGGGAACGCCTCGAGGGCGTCGAGGGTCTCTGCGGACATGCGCACGATCATGGCGCGCTTTGGCTTGGACTGGACGGCGTTGGGGTTGACATGGAGGGAGAGCGGGGCGCTGTCCGGGAGAGGCATGACGGGGGAGGGCAAGAGACAACAGGGTTCAACGCAAATCACGCCAAACAAGGTGGACAATAACAACTATGTTCCTAGTACTCTGTCTACGACTCTGGACGAGTGTTTTCCAAAAATTGCTGACAGCCAAAGCTGACAGACGGGTTCGGATGTGTAATTTGCAATCAGCAAAAGACTGTGCCTCGGTAAAGACCTCACTGGCGACAGTACATGCCCGAGCACAAGAGATGGCGACCGTCCTGTGCGCGCGTCCCTTTTATACCCGCCACTCCCGGGCACGGACCATCTGTGGCGGTGCTCTCCTCGTGAGGCACCGGATGTCGAGTGATTCTGCCAAATTAAACATTAAAATTCATACGAAATATTTACGGGTGTTTCCATCTCGCTCATCGTTGCATCTCCTCCACCCGGCCCGCTATCGACACGCCGGCCGTGTCCCGCGCGTCCCCCATGGCCCTCGTCGACATCGAGCACAGGATATGTCCTGGCTGCAAGCAATCGGCCGTAAACGAAAGCGGTGGCTTGGTCGTCGCGTTCGGGTCAGTTCTCAGATCCTCCTCCTGCTTCTTCCATAGCCCATTGCCTCATACAGCCAATCCTTTTTCCATGTCGACTGCTTCAAATGCGCAAAGTGCAACAACCAGGTCACCGCGGACACGAACCTCTTGCTGCTCTCCGACGGCTCCCCCATCTGCGCAGAGTGCAGCTACAACTGCAACATCTGCCAGCAGCCCATCCTCGACGAGGCAATCATGACCGGCGACGACTCCTATCACGCCCACTGCTTCAAGTGCAAAGTCTGCCACAACAGGATCGACGAGCTCGTCTTTGCCAAGACGAGTCATGGCATATACTGCATGAACTGTCACAACGAGCGCATGGCAAAAATTCGTCGTCATGCACAGCGCAAGCGGGAGAAGGAGAAGGCTGCCAACGCCACCGCTCGCGAGCGTGATGCTCGAGACCCCCCAGAGAATGCCGTGAGTCCCCGTCCTATCCATCCTCGTCTGTATTCCTTGACCCGCCTACCAGCTTTCCGTCCGCTCTCAAAACTTCTCCCCGCCTTCCTCACTTCGCTCTAAACCATCTGGCCCTGCTCTCCGTGAAGCCCCCTCCACCCAAAGCCTCCAGGTCTCCGTTTGCGAGGTGACTTTGTCTCCCACTCGAAAGTGTGCCTCTCCTACCCCCGACCCCCCCGCCGACGTTACCCAATCGACCGTCACCACGCCAACCGAAACACTGCGTGGCTCACAACCGCAATCGACATCGGAACCCCAGTCATTCGTCGTGACAATTGCCCCTCCGGATACTAATCTTGATCCCGCCGAATCACCCATTTCCCTGAATAGCAACTCCCGTCCACCGACATCAAATGGCCGTGGTCAGCAGGACTCCTTTTCTGCAGGGCAGCTGCAATCTGCACCAGCCCACTTGACTGCCTCTCATCTCAGTCCAACCTATCCTATGGGTGCGCTGCAACGCCGGAAAAGCTACGACGATGGCGTGCGGCCCCTCAACGTCCTTTTGGCAACCGCGAATCAGGACAAGAAGGACCTCGTTGATAAGCTACCCATCGGTGGTCTCAGCGTCCCTGGCCAAACTTCTCGAGCCGACAGACGGCGGTCAATAAACCCCGGCCTCACTCTCCAGTTCAAAGATACTTTTCCCACTTCTGCACCCCCCGATATGGTCCGTTCACAAACCCTACCTGATTCCCTCGTCTCCCCGTCACCCTCGAAATCGTACTTTGACGATTCCATCGTTCGACGAACCTCAAATACTAGCTTGTTGCGTGATAATGCCTCTGATTCCACCGTCTACCATTCGCCGTCCTCCTCGCCAGCAATACCAGAGAACGGACGCGCGACTCCAGAGTCGGCACGCGCACGCTCCGTGTCCCATGATCCCCAGTCCTCAACACCACGCCCCACTACCCCGTTGCGTTCTGTTCCTCGCCCAATTGTTACCCTGGAGCGTCCTCCAAAACGTTCGGATAGTCTACGCCGCCCCAGTGGTACGAAGAGCGCCAACGGCCACGGTGGTTCTACAAAGCCCCCCCGCTTGGATGAACCAAAGTCGGAAAGGTCCTCTCCATTGGGTTGGAATGGTGATCGGGCGGGAACTATGAGACCTACTTCACCTTCGCACCGGGTAGACGTACCTCACGGAGTGGAGAGTGGTACGGATACTGAGGCAGAGAGTTCTAACGGGAGGGGCTCGGACGATCCAAGTGATTCGCCTCCTCGGCTTCCCCCAAAGCCGCGCCCGGAACCTCTCAAACTTAACATTGATCCAGACGCTTCCGCCATCTCTCAACAGGATGGCTCCAATGAATCATCGCCGGTCGAACGTACCTCCACCGCCACGTTCATCGCTCCGGCCTTGCCGCCAATACGCTTTTCCATGTCTGGCGCGGACTTTTCTGATTTCCTTAGATCGGTCGGCGGCATACCATCGCTCAAGTCGTTGGACGAGATTGCACAGCAGGAGGAAGCACCGCCCAGGACTCCAACATCTATAATTACGCTTATCCCTCAAGACGATACCGGCAAGTCGCCAACCGACATCGTCGGAGTCCCCCCTGGCAACTCGACTGCTTCTGCGGCGCCTTCCCCGTCAGCTGATGACACGGAAGCCACCGATGCTGTACCAAACATGACCCAGCAGTTCCCTAATAGGGGTCGTGCCGCTTCTGAATCGCAGGCGCCCTCAAGCCATGGCGCACCCAAGCGAGAACGACTGGACTCCAATTCCTCCCTGAATATCATCCCCTCGACGAGTCAACCCTCGACGACTCTGATCGCTGTCACTTCCCCCACCGGCAACCCGGTGCTGTCACCTTTTACGAACGAGACGCACGACCTTGTTATTCGTCGCCTACACGAGGCCCTCTCAGACGCAAACGCGCGAGGCGCTCAGCTCCTCCGGTTCGAAAAAGTGTTTGTCGAAACCATCTTGATATCCTTGGAGCAGCGACAGAAGGAATACGTACAAGTCAAGGACAAGTACGACAAAACCAAGGTAAACATTGTATCCACTGATCTTTGTGCTGTGTTCGATGTTGACATTTGGTGACAGCGAGTGAGCGAGCAGTATATAGACGGGCTTACTGTAGCACAGAACGAATACGACCGCGAGCTCGTGGCACGCCGTAACGCGGAGTCAGAGATCATTCGTTTACGAGTCTTGCTTTCTGGCCAAGCTGCCAAACTTACCGCCTTGACGGGCGAGAGCAGTCGACGGGAGGCACGGCGACAACTGTCGGAAGAGCTCACTCAAAACCTCGATCGACTCGAAAAGGATCTCTCCAAGCTGAAAGCCGAACGAGATGTTACGTTAGCAGAAGTCGAAGAGCTGTGCTCCTCCAAGAGGTACGCATCACATCGTATCCACCGTCCACACAGCACGCTCACTGGTATACAGCGCTCCTGGCAATGCATCTTCCGGCGATGTTTCGGTCACCCAGCTCAGTCGTTCTTTAACGATGCGGCTGGACAACATCAAGAAGCAATACCAACACGAACTCATACCACTCACCCAGCAACGCGAGACCCTCATCAGAGAGGTCGCCGAACTCAAGTCGGCACGCGAACAATTCCTAGAGGAGACTACGGTGCTCAACGTTAGGAACGAGGAGCTCGCCCATCTCGGTACTCAATATTCTCGACGGATGGAGGTTGCCCATATGCCGCCACCACCCGATGTGCTCGTGAAGCCAGAGCCTGTGTTGCGCGAAAAGAAGAGCACATCGTTTGATCGGGGTCGACCTACTCAAGAACATTTGCTCCCGGTACACCCGTCGCTCAGCACAGGATCGAATCACAGCACGTCGACGATCGTCGACGATCGTGACATCAAGGTGATCCGAGTACCAAAGCCTGATTTCACTGATGCCATGCCCACTTCAAAACACGGCATATTCAAGTGGCCAGGCTACCGGATGAAGGACCATGCAGCCTCGGATCCCAAAGGCAAACATAATTTCCAACCAGCCAACGCCCTTCGCTTCACGCGCTGCGATCATTGTGGAGATAAGTTGTGGGGTGGATCACATTTCCGTTGCACGAGTGAGTTGTCTTGGTGTGTACGTCTTTGGCGGTCTGCTCAGCCATCATTTAGCGTGTCACTTCAACGTTCATTCACGATGCGTGAATCAAGTCCACCTGACATGTTCTCAGCATCCCCCACGCCCGCGGGGAGATCTGGATGGTATCGGGCAACAACGTACGTCTGGTGAAAGGTGCCAACGATCTCCTGTAGCTCACGTTTTTGGTAGCTCACTCGATATTCGGCCGTGACCTCGCTGACCAGGTCAGAACGGACTTGCGATGGGGCGAACGCAAGGTTCCCGTGGTCGTAGAAAAGTGCATAGAAGCAGTCGAGACGCTGGGTCAGTCCCACCTCTGGTTACGCAGACGCTTTATTGACATGTCCGTAGCGCTCGACTTTGAGGGGATCTACCGCAAAACGGGAGGCTCGGGCCAAACCAAGACGATCATGCAACTCTTTGACCGAGGCGACTATGCAGCGTTTGATCTCAGGGATACCGACCGATTCAACGATATTTGTTCGGTGACGTCTGTGCTCAAGACCTACTTCCGCTCGCTTCCGGTACCCCTGCTGACGTACGATCTCCATGAGGAGTTCATCGCGGCCGCCAGTTGGAAAGATTCCGCAATGAAAACGAAGCAACTGCATGAGCTCGTCGGCCGCCTTCCACCAGAACACTATTATACACTGCGACTCCTCGTGCTCCACCTGCATCGGTAAGCGTCCGTTTGTAAAGTCCGTCCGATTCCCAGCCGTGATGACTGATGGCGGTGGTTGCGCAGCGTGCGAGATCACAGCGACATGAACCTCATGACTGCGCGCAACCTGGGTGTCGTCTTTGGGCGTAAGTTATCGCTCCATTCGGATCGCGCGCGTTCAACGCTGACTGTACTCGTCGACTTAGCAACACTGATGTGGTCCAGGGACCCAGGTTCAGAATTCAGCGACATGGCCGGGAAAGCGCTGATGGTGGAGTGGCTCGTGGAAAACGCAGATACGATCTTCCAACCATGACCACCCACCGCCGCGGATTTCGTTCCTTTCTTCGCATGTTCCGACGTCCCGGGACGTCCCGTCTTTCGGCGTTTTCTTCTTCTTCTTTATCCTATTGTATTCAATATTCCACCTATCCGATAGTTTGCTGTATGGCCCTTTGTTTTTTTTAGCTAATTTATTTCCTCTCCCTAGTGTCTGGGTTTGGCAGGACGACGATCGTGGACCGCTCCGTGCTGACATGCGTGTCCTTTTCTCATAGTCATCGGGGTGCGGCCACCCCATTTTTTTTTCACACATCTCGACGTCCTGGCATTTTTTCGTTGCATGTCAAATGTCATATCCGCCTCTTCCCTGTCACGCGCGGTTGCTACCATTCGCTTTCCTTGTCGCTCGCACACATTCTTTTTCTTATTTTTGGATACCCTCCATGGATATCAAGTCGGACATTGGGGTGGACGTAGAGGGTACATGAAGCCGGAAATAACATACTAGCTCCAAAAAAAGGAAAATGAAGAGTGAAAAAGAAGGACGAAACGAAACGAAAGTGAGCGAGACGTCGGGTTGGCAAGGACGCCATTAGCGTGAAGCGAGAGCAACGCGTGTGTAAGAGGTGAGTGATACCAGGGGGGAAACGGCAACGTCAAAAGAGCTCGCGAGATCGACGCGTTCGAGGGGCGGTCTTGTCTGGCTTGAGCGTGCAGTAGAGGAAATGCCGACGTGGGCCGGAGGCGGCGGCGGCGGCAACGGCGGCAACCCGTGCGCCGAGCGGTGCCACTGCCGCGTCGCTCCGGATCCCGAGGGAGAACATCCGGTCAAACACTGGTCAGGGGGGTCAGCGATCGAGGTCCGAGGAGGAAAAAAAGAGGAAGTCGGAAATGGAAATGGAAATGGAAATGGAAGGGGGGGAGAAAGCGGGTCGCTTACGCGTAGCTGTAAACGCTTTCGCGGTCGTTTGACACGCGAGATGGGTGAGCGACAACGGGGGACTGACGCCCTCGAGATTTCGGAGGTAACGGTAGACCATCGAAGGTTGGCAGGGGCCTAAATTGTAATTAAGCGAGGGGCGGGAGTTGGGTTGGCAGTACGTGTCAGGGGGGAATGCGAGGGCAAAGACGCGGTATAGAAAGAGGGACACGAACCGAATCTAAAGACGGCATTGTATGCCTGCCTCCACTTGTCTTCGAGCAAACGGGCGCAGTTCGTCGAGTCTGGGCAAGTCGGGCACTGCCGAAACGAGATGAGCGAGGTGGACAGGTAAAATGGGACAAGGGCCAACGCACGCATTGGTACTCCTTCGCCAGGGGCGTCAAGCCCAGTTTCAAGACGCGTTCGAGGAACCAGTTGCGTCTAAACACCGTCGTGTGAGAGATGCAGATAAGTTCGAAAGGGGAGGAAGCGAGGGCATGAGCATTGGCGCACCGTTTTTCGAGTTTCAGGAGCGTTTCTTGGCTGAGCGTGCTCAGCTCCTCTTCAGACCATCCGCCGGGATTGTCGAGCACGAAACGGCTCGACTCGCGATAGAGTTCTTCTTCTTCAAAGAGCTCCGCGATGCGCATGGCTTTGATGGGCTTGCCGGCCGCATGTGTGAGGAGGAAAGTGAGACATTCCTGCTGGAGTGCTGGAACGCAGAGCTTGTGTGAGATGTTCATGAGGCCCTCGACGTTGTTCCATGAGATGTTGCATTGAAGGCTGCATTGAATTCAGACCGTCGTGCAAGGGCGTCCACGACAAACGGACGTACTGTGGATACACGAATTTGAGGAAATCATGAAAGATGCTGGCCTTTTCCTCCTTGAGGACGATGACAGCGTCCTGTTCGTCCGTACGCCGACGTCTCTTCACGGTGGCAATGGTGTTTTGAGATCCGGAGTGGTTCGACTTGTGTTTGCACTTGAAGTCGTGCTTGGCCTTTCCAGAGCCCTGAAGCTTGGCGAGACTTGCACCCCGAGCGTGTGCTTTGCGCTTGCTCACCGGCGTTGCGGATTCGAGCTGTTCGGGTTCACTCTCGCTCGTGTCGCTCTCACTTGCGGGAGGGTTCTCGATCTCCACGGGAGACGAGGAGTCGGACGCAGTGTCGCTGGCACTACTGTCATGGGCATCATCTTCGGGGGTAAAGGACATGGCGGTGGGCAAGTCAGGATTGGACTTGCGTCCCGGGATGGAGGGTGGCTGGGAAATGGTGATGATGGAGGACATGGACGGTGGACGACCGGTCTCGAGCCAACCGCCACTCAAGGCAGCCTCGAAGAACGGCGAAGCGAAGAACAGAAGCTCCTTGTGTGCCCTGTTGCGAGTCAGCACCATCGGATTCCCCATGCAATGCGACAACCCACCAGAACGTGGTGCTCTCGACGACGATTTTGACGGTGCCCGGGAATCTTCCGTTGCGCCGGGTGAAGGTGTCGTCGATCTCTATCGCTCGCTCGGACTCGTACAGGTTGAGTTCGGTGACGAGTTCATCGTTGTCGCATTCCTCGAGAAGCCACGACGGAGAGCCGGAGGAACGGAATATGCCTGCTGCGGCTGCGTGGGTTTCGGTGGGTGAGCTGAGAGACGCCGAAGGATTATTGGGTCCGCGTGAATTGCGGGCGATGAGGATGTGGGACGGGTTGGTGCTGAGCATGGTTGAGGAGGGGGCGTTGTGGTGACCGCTTGGACCCTCGCCCGTCGGTGTCAATGGTGGAGCCGCATCAGTCATCGCTGGTCTTGGACGTCTCGGCGAGGTCAACGCATCGGCTTCTTCTCCCAGGCTTCGCTTCGGTGCCGTTCGAGATTCACGATTAGCGCTCAACTAGGCTGCTCACAATGCACCAGGACGTCGCTGGAGACCTCGTCACGTTTTGCTAGGACCTGCTCGTACCCCTCTCTCACTTCTCGCCCCGATATAACACGAGCACTCCCGCCGCTTGGCAGTTCACTGATTGTCGCGGTTCTCAACCAAGTTGCGACAAGGCATCCTGAATGTATAATCATGGCTGCACACAGCGGAATATGGCCTTGTAGTGTAGCGGTTATCACTTGGGATTCTGATTACAAGTTCCCAAAACCCAGGTTCGATTCCTGGCACGGCCTATCATTTTTGTGGAGTCTCGTCTTGTCATGGGGTATTGGCGTTTTCGACGTGCGCAGGTTACACTCCAGACAGCTAGGGCGCAGCATTCGACCGACCACTGACGGTAATTTTACGGACAATCACCAGAACTCTGAAGTAGTGCGCCGATCTTGAAGCCCGGGAGCTACCTCATCAAGGATTTTCACATTGGTTCTCTAGGTCTGCGCTCCTGCGTTATCCGGCTCCGGTCTCCACGGATCCTTGGAGAGTACCCTGGGGTATTCCTCAGCTCCTGGGCCGAACAGATCGACTGCTTATCGGTGACGTATATCCAAGTCTGGACAGTCCGGACCAGCTTTCTCTGTCGGCTGTGCTGATGTTCTCGTGGCATTAAATTAATACGGTCAGCAATATTTGAATGTAAAGAGAGGTACGACCACTTACAGAGCGGATGTCCTGGATTAGGTTACACTGGCTACGGTGAATTTTGCGATGAACACCTGTTTTCCCAAAGCTGCGATAATCACAACCTACAATTGTTTGCTTATGTCGACAAGCGAATGCATCCTCCCCCCTGAAGCTCAGCACGTTGATCCTTGGCACATAGCCTGGCAAGGTTTCCAAGTTAATTTTCTACAATGTTCCTTCATTACCTGCCAGAGTCTTGAATGAGTTCCTAGAGTTCCTCGTTCATGCAGGACGTTTCCACTTGTTCATTGTATCGCTTGTGCAGTCTTAGCTTCGAGTACGACCTAGGACACAGTGAGTGTACCAGTTAACTCGTATGCTGATACTAACCTCTTTCACAGCAGCTATCTTGAACACAGTCTGACGAGTTATGCGCCTTCCTTGCTCGAGCCCATCGCCGACGAGACTGTTGTGAGTCCATTGCATGACTTTCATCACAAGGACGAGTTTCTAACCATTCCACTCCAGCGCTGGGCCAAAAAATCTTGACCCGGATTCTACTGTTCTCGTGTCTTACGTTGTACGGTCTTTCCTCGGCCACGACACGGTGAAAAAGTCTTCGGCAAGGAAGAGTGCGGGCACGCTGAAAGCGCAAGCCGTCAATTATTTACAAGTAGCGATATAGAGTGCCGACCTGTATTCCCGTTGTCACCATGAGTATGAGACGATGAAATGGTAAAGGTGGAAGGAACAATGTGTTGGTTACGGGAATGATCATACTAGGTGCGACGTGCTTTCGCGGACCGTTGGCTCCTCTGATTTCGAGACACGGATCCTCCCGAAGCAAGGTGCGTAACAAGTGATCAAAATCGCTAGGAAAGTGTCCAGAAGCTTTGTTGGAGCTAGTCCCTGGAGTTTCATGACAAAAGAAAATATCCTCACGCCGACCGAGCTCAACACGAAACTGTCGGTTCTCTGTTAGTTTAAGGGTTGTCAAAAGAGTACGGCTTTCTTCGGTTTGCTAGATACTTGGTTTCCACCGAATGCTTTCACCGTCCCTGTGTGCAAACCTGCCTTTACGTCGAGTCGCTTTCTCCGCCGATCTTCCTTCTTCTCGTCTTTTGATACTTCCGCATTCTTTCGCTTGAAAGTATGGAAGTCATCTTCATCTGCACCAGCTCCACCCCCAGTGCCGAAGATCGTTGTCGCGGCTGTCCCCGACACATCTTTCTTCCGAAATTCACAGTCTTTGGCAAGATGCGTTTTCTCGCCACAGAGCTTACAACTCCCCCCGTTGGGGTATATACCTTTCTCTTTGTTTTGCGGACACGCTGAAGCGAGATGACCCTTGCCCGAGCAGACGAAACACGAAGCGAAGGGGAAGGGGTTGAGAGGATCTTCTGGCTTCTTGCAACGAGATAATGTGTGTATCGTCGAACCACATCTGTCCATCGTGTAGTGAGAGACGACGACTCGGGAAGGAAAGCACAAACCTGTAACACATCCCGACTGCAATGTTGACGTTCTTTTGACCGTCTCCGCCTTCTCCGCCTGCCTTGGGACAGTCCTTGGCAGCATGGCCTTTTTCGCGGCACGCAAAGCACACCGTGTCAACTTGACGGTCTGATATTCTCTTGAGTCGACGTTGCTCAGTACGCTTCTGGTAACCGCTGATTGCAACACCTAGCCAGAGACAATTAACCGTCAACGGCAAAGGATGGGATACAATGCCCACTTTTTGCTCCCCCGCGTTTTTTTGTCATCTTCTGAATCTGTCCAGCAGACGGTCCCTCTCCCTTGCCTTGTACGCCCATATCTCCTCCTGCCTCGATCCCAACTGGCGTTTGTTCATCTCGGCCATCTACCTTTGGCTTTTTTGTTCTCTTCCGTTTTTTCTTCGGATGCACGGAGCCTCCTTGATCGTCATCTGGAGTGTTTACTTCGGGTACAAGGTGTTCATTGGATGTCGTCGTCAACTCGGTTGCAAATCCTGCTTCCAAGTATTTGCGCTTTCGGCCAAAATTTGTGACACGAGTCATGCTTGGCTACTGCGCAGACTCGGAGCCTTCGACTCACTGATTGCCATGCTCGACTATATATGGAAATATAACCCCTTAGACTTTCTCTTCGCCCACATAGAAACCCCGAGTCAAGTCACAATCGGACGCCCGTACACTTATAAAATACTCCAAGATGTTTGGAGTTGCTCGCGACTCGGAAGAAGCACTCATATTTTACCATGGCCTTCGTTAACAACTACGCTCAGGCTCCCAAGCCAGAAATCCTCGAGAACGAGTTGTATGGCCCAGAACCATATGATCTCAACTTCGTCTTTCCAATCCCCCCAGAGCTATCAACGAACAAACTGCGACTCATCCCGTTCATCCCTCGGGTTCATGCCGCCGCCTACCTTGATGGTATCCGCGGACACGAGTCCATGTCCTTGGCTCTCGAGCACTCAGCTCACTTGCTCCGATTCGTCGAGAAGTGTCGGCAGGATAAAAATGCTTTCCTGTTCGCAGCGATCGACACAACGCGTCCAGATTCCAATCATCCTGAGTGGGAGGGCTCGTTAGCGGGCTTGTTCGGGCTCTTGGAAACCGACAAAACGAGACTCGTCACAGAAATCAGTCCTGCAATCGTTCTTCCTGCCTTTCATAGTACCCACGTCGGCTCTCACGCTGTCGGTTTACTGTTGAAATACATCCTTGAACTCCCACCTTCTGGACTGGGTTTCAGAAAAGTCAAGTGGGATGCATCTCCAATCAACGATGCCTCCAATAACCTTGCCAAACGAATGGGATTCAAGCTAGAGGGTGTGTTGAGATGGAAATACGCGTTGCCAGTGGTCGAGGGACACCAAAGATCGGGGAAAGAAACGAGGGCAGGTGATGCAGGAAACGGTTTACTAGGTCGAGATAGTAATGAGTGGGCATTGTGCTGGGACGACTGGGAGGAAAGTGGAAGGGAGTTTGTGGAACGTGCCTTTGAAGGGGTAGCGTAACTATTCAAGGAGATACCTGACACTGGGTGAAAATACAAGATCCACCGAATGCCGTCCCTAGAAAGCACAATACGGTGTACGTCCTAGTGTATCCCGCGGCGAGGGTCAGAAGAGCTTACAAACGAGCTCGCTCGCCCATTCCGCGGCTATCCGTACACACCAATCCTACACTTTGAAATAACCAAAAGTGAGATTATCAACAGAGGACGTAGGCATGATATTATCTCACTTGTGACTATTCGTCTAGCTTCCAATTATTCTCCTTCACCAACTTCTCTCGTTCGAGCAGATATTTCCCTTGTGAAGAACTTTGTCACCGGTTAAACTAGAATACTCAAGACACTCACCCTCTTTGTATTTCTGGGTATGGTCGGAAGCTTTGTGGTAGTACCAGCCGACACGGTCATTGCAACCAAGACAAAACACGTCGGCGACTGTGTGTACACCAGTTCTAGGCATGTCGATAAGGACCTCCAGATCATGTGCGGAATAAGCGCGGATTACAAAAGTGGCCGATCCTCTCTTCTCCCCAGCTTCACATTGACGGCAGTATGCATGAGGCTAAATAGGGTTAAACGTTAACCATCATGTTATTCCAATGTCCGCAGAGACAGACAATCCTCGCCCCTCCCTTCCAGAGAAGGACTTGCTGATCAACTCGTCTTGAAGTGCCTGTAAATCACAGTGTATCATGGCCGTACTATCAGGGTCAGTACTAGTGACGGTGCGTACAAGTACCGCAGAGCAATTTGCACAAATAAATCTAGGATGGTCATGAAACGTCGAGATGACTTGATTTTTCGTGTTGTCAGTCGGCTCTGCCATTGGGGGCTGCTGGGAGACGTGAGAAAGAGGCGGCTGAGGTGGTGCCGCGATGTGGATGAGACCAAATGAGACTATGAAGTCGCCCAAGGAGGCCATCTCGAACTTGGGGGGTTAGAAGGACTGAACGAGATGGACTCACCCTTACTTAAAAGGCTAGACTTGGCAGCTCTAACCTTACTGATTCAAGCTTCGAGGGCCATCAAGCTCTGCGGCTTGCAGTGGGAGTTTCTGACAAGTTCTTGCACCGAGTCTTCCTAATTGGGCTAGCCACTTGTAGTAGTGCTATCAGGTCAGGGACCCACGCTTCACGAACTCGGCTCGTTTCTCGGCGTTCTTCTCATTGTCACCTATGCAAAGACGCCATGTGGATGTTGAACTGCCTCAGGAATTGGTTCTAGCAATACAACGCGTCCTCGAGCTTAACCCAGAGCAGAACGATGACCCTCTCGATGACCTCTCGAACAACTTCAATCCCGTGGACATCTTGAATCAGCTCTTCCCGGATGGTGTGTATTTTCGTGCATTTTGTGGCTGCTTTGTCATTTGGGTCGTCACAGAGGCTTCATTGGCTCGCTTGGATGCTGTTCAGGCGAAGCTCGCGCAGGATGAGCGCGAACTTCAAGCTGAAATCGATACACTTCAGGAAGCACTTAAGCGAGATCAAGACCCAGGCAGGATGCAGCTCATTCAAGAAATGATCTCCGTATAGACTGCTTTCCTCTGAATACGCATTAGTTGTTCAAACTTCCCTGCAGGATCTCCTTGGGCAAATGTCGCGCATACGCGAGAAAGCGTCGGAATCAGAGGCTGTAGTGCGGAATATCACAAAGGATATACAAGCTCTGGATCTCGCGAAAAAGAATCTCATTCTGAGTATGACGACGCTGAAACGGTTACAAATGCTTGGTGCGCAGTCTAGCGTCCGTCCTTGACTACAATCCATTCACTACCTTGCTTGTTCGCAGTTAACGCTCTCACCCAACTGGAGGATCAGGTAAAGGAGAAGAAGTACGCGGAAGTCGCACATTCGTTGGCAGTTGGTGAATTCCACACTCTCGCCCTCGACGCCATTGACAACATTTCTTAGGCTGTAAAACAGCTCTCTGCCTCATTCAAGTCTTACACCTCTGTCCATCGCATCATGCAAGTTTGGAAGCGAATTCAACAGATTCAAGGAGAAATTCGAAGTCAGCTTGACGCTGAATTTGATTCATTGTGCGTCCATGTCACTGAGCTATGGTTTGAAACACCCTGAAGACCGATACCGCAGCTTCCTCCAAGACCTTTCCAAACCATTCAAGACTACTCAGATCACGGATGCCTGTGCTGTCGTTGACGTTCTTGGTCTGGACGTGCGCATTCAGCTTATCGAGCGGTATGTGGCTCTCGAGCTCAAAGAGTATCGTCGGATCTTCCGAGCAAGTGATGAAGCGGGTCATCTTGACAATATTGCGAGAAGATTCGCTTGGTTCAGGCGGTTGTTAGCTTCTCATGAAACGGAGATCGGTAGGGTCTTCCCTGCTGAGTGGCGGGTTGGCTGGTGGCTCTTTGCCAAGTTTGTGTCAATAACAAGGTAAAGGCCAAGGTTAAACAAAACCTTTACCGCTGATTGTAATACACTCCTGTTTGCCAGGGACGATCTTTCCACACTGTTATCTAAAGCGGGCCAATCGCTCACCGTCAAATTGCTCCTTGAAACACTTCAGCAAACAACAGAATTTGAGTTGTCAATGGCAAAGAAATGGGCTACTCCTGTTTGTTTTCCATCTATGATTTGCGAAGGTTCACGCTCAGCCCATGTACAGGTGGACGAAATTCTGAAAACTGCGTCGTCTCCTGCAGCGCAGATCCAATCAATGTCCTCCGCGTTTGAACCTCATCTCGGTGTATTTGTTGACGCTCAAGACAAGTAAGTTTTGTGTTTAACACCCCACATCCTACTGTTTTATTCAACAATTGTTAGAGCGCTTGCCGACATGTTGGCTCCGCATCGTGGTTCCAAGGCTCGTGGTTCAGTTGATACGGCTTCGAAGCCTCCCACCACCACGTCAACGCCTCGACCCTCTCTCTCCACCCCTGATGAGCCCGAGCCAGTGCCGATTGTACTCCCTTCATCAACGGAACTCTTCTATTTCTATGCACAGAGTTTGGATCAGTGTGCCAAACTGTCAACTGGCCAAGCTCTCTTCGACCTATGTGGGGTACAGAAGAAGTGGCTGAAAATTTATGCTGGTCCGTCCGTCGCTTGTTTGATTGTTTCATATTATTGACTTTTCGCCTAGAGGATGTACTGTCCCCGAAGCTGAAACGGTGAGTGAGAGTCGCGAGAATTAGAAATGTTAATTTAACGGTTGAATTAGACCTCAGATTCACTCACGAAAGTCAATGGACTCGAGATTTGACAAGGCTGAACTCCAACAAGCGTGTCTACTCGTCAACACCGCGGACTATTGTCAAACCACCGCGGCAGAGGCACGTCTCTATCTGCCCATAAGCCGAACCGAAAGCTGATCCGCAATAGCTGGAGGAGAAGATCAAGGAGAAAGTGGATGAGAAATTCAAAGAGAAGGTCAGATTGCAGGCCGAGAGAGATCTGTTCATGAGGTTGGCAACCCGAACAATCTCTGCAGCCCTATTCATTGATGTATCGTCAGCGTCATTTCTGCGGCGATCAACATACAGCTACGCGAGCTTGAATCAACTTGCGACGGTGCATTCAATACGATGTCACGAATCAACTGGGGCGCGATGAATCAGGTCACCGGTCACTCGCCATTCATAAACGAGATTACGCAGGCCACCGAACAAGTGGCCGAATTGATTAAGCCTTTGGTGGAACAGAAGAAATATTTGAGGAATTTCCTTGATAAAGCTTCGAGGTTGGTGTAACAATGAATTCCCGGAAATGGGCTAACAGCACCACCGCAGTCTTCTTTTGATGCGCTTCACAAATGCTCTCGTGAAGAGCCGGCCACTCAGAGAGATTGGGGCAGAACAGGTTTGTGTTGTCATACAGCAAAATAAAACTCTAACGAAGATACGACACAGCTACTTATCGACCTTGGAGTTTTCAAAGCATGTCTCTTAAAGTTACCGGGGGAGATGCTCTCCACGACCGGGTACAGCATCCCCTTTAGAAACCCCATTGGAGGCTGATCGATTAGCATATAGTTACACTCGTAGCCTAACCAAAATCACCACGCGCTTGGAGGCACTGCTCAAGGTCATCATCACCCCTGTCGTAAGTTCTACATTCGTCATAATCATAATACCAATAGGGCTTAGATTGTTGATTCAGGACCCGCCGGAAGGTTTTATATTAAATTACACGCTCGTCATTGGCGATGCTTCCTTCTCTAATTTCCAAAAGGTTGGTTTTAGTATGTGGCAAAGGAACCGCAGTCAAAGTTTACCCCTTATCGTTAGATCCTCGACCTGAGGGGTACGCCCAAAATGGAACAGAACAGCCTCCTTGACTCATTCCTGACCATCACGAGTACCAAGACGGACCTTGAAAACACGTCGTTCCTTACCTCCTTGGACATGGATCCTTCGATGAGTTTGGCAGTCGGCAGCCCAGCTACCAGCCGTATCGCACTTCCGTTGTCTTCGACCTCCGCCGCAGAGAGCGTGTTCAGTGCCTTGACGTCTCCCCCACTGAGTGGGCCACCCACAGGGTCAAGTAATGACGGTAGCGCCAAAGGGAGCGAATTTGGACAAAAGCGGGAGGTGTTCTCCGATATCAGGAGATTCGTCACCTTTGGGCTACGGAGAGATACGCAACAACCATCATAGAAGAATGCAGCAATGGCATATCTTTACGTTTACGCCCGGACCGTGTGGCCGACGTCATGTGGTGACCTGCATTTCTCGCCACCATCACCATTTCTGTGTTTTAGTTAGATTAACGTGTGTGCCATGGAGAAGGCACCGCTTTAAAAAAGTGCGATGTGTGGTATAGCTGCATATATGCAGATAAACGAATGGGTGGCGTAGATAACCAATGCCTAACATGGCTCAACTGTACACAAAGCAAGAAAAGATGATTGATACAGGGTATATCGCCGAACACCAAGAACATGAATGAGAGCAGTGAGCGATAAGGAGTGAAGACTATGAACGCAATTGGTCCAAGAAACAGATTAATCTCTTATGTAGCGTCGGTCATCGTGGACTCCGTAAGTTGCCGCGGCCGCCCTGCATGGGCAATTGAAGGGGAGCTGAACCTCGAATAGATCCCGCCGTCAACGGTCGCGGTCTTGGTCCCAAGAGTGAGCCAACGCGGAACGGCGGGGCGAGTTGTGTAGGTGCAGTCCCCTGTCGTCCGGCGGGGTTGGTCGGGTTATCGGATATTATTCGCGGGGTTGTTGCGAGAGCAAAAGGTGAGAGGGGACTGAATGGTGACATCGGCAACCCAAGTACACGTTGCACGATGTAAGCTGGTGGTGGGGAATACGGCTGTGTGCTAGTTTGGGAGCCATCTAGGTGAGGTAGTGGGGGATGTGGTGGAAGAACGGAAGAAACACTGCCCCGTTGGGAGTCAAGAGTAGTAGTGTAGTCAGAGAAACTGTGCCTGAAGTGGATTTCGGAAAACGGAACACTCTCGGTGGGAGAATTCGCGGGAGTGAGTACGAGTTCAGGTGGCGCGATTTGGGGAACCTGCAAGTACTGGTCTGGCTTGGCGGGTGGAGTGTGGGGTGCAGGTGGTGTGGGGTGGCGCTCGGGGGTATGTGTAGAGGAGGGAGGGGCTGTAGGAGGGACTATGTGCGTTGACGGGGGGATTGTTATGGGAAATGGGAAAGGTGAGGATCTTTGAGTATGCGTTGTCAGAGCAGACGGAGTGGTGTGAGCACCCGAACCGTCAGAAGGGTGAGAACCACCAGATGCAGTTGAGGGTGCATCTGGTTTCGGAGCCATGTCATCCCGGGAACGCTCTATCCCTACTATGCCGACGGAAGTGTTCTCGCTCCGTGCAGATGCCTCCTTGGCGCCATGACCAAGTTCCGCAGGTGTAGAGCTGAGGGTAGTGGTCTTTGAATGCCGTCGTAAAGAGGCATGCGAAGAAGTTAAGTCTAGGAAGGAATATGTTCCCGAACCAGGCGCTGTCTCGCTGGGTGGACCAGCGGAACCAGACTCGTGCATTACCACGGGTACGGACTCGGGCCCTGAGGAACTTGACCTCTCTTGTCTGTCCGTGCAGCTACTTTGTCTGCCATCGTCCCGATGAGCTTTCCGATAAAGTCTAGCGCGCACTTTCGACCATGTGCTGCTGCCACTCCCACTTGTGGTCCTGGAATCGCGATTACCCCTGCGGGTCCCAAAAATAGTAGACACATCCACCCTAAACGGGCTTGTCTCTCGCACGCGAAGAAGCGCAGGTTGTTGGTTTCCCAGCGACTGTCCGGTACTGTCCGGAGCATTATTCGATGGCACTGGTCTATCAGAGGTTGCAACGGCCTCGGAGATCCTTGGGCTCAACGAAAGAGTAGCAGCGAGCGTTTCGTCTTGACGCGAAGTGAGCGTCTTGACATCCGCATCGTCGTCGTCGTCGTCGTCGTCACCAGGTCCCATCGGCTCCACGCTCAGCTCGGGGAGTAAGATCCCGTGTGCTCCTTTATAGCAGTGGGCATATTTGAAAGAAGAGGGAGTGCGTGCGGCGGGATTGGACCATCCAGGGGCCAGTTTTTCCGATTCTGGTGCGCGCGGTAGATCATCAGTTAGCGTGTATATAGAAAGTCGTTTCTCGTCGCGGTCGCACTGGGGTGTCATTGGGTGGGATTCTACCTGTGCGCCAATCCCATTGCGTGATCCCCCACCGGAGCCGCTTCCCATCTTGTTCTTGCGGTAAGCAAATGGGAACCCACGACGTAAACCGAGACCGAAACCGTAGCCCTTTCTGGTGCTAAGGCTCGTAGACTCTTCACGAGAAGACGGGCTTATATTAGCAACCCGTTCGACGTCGGCACCGTCGTTCTCGCTAAATCGTTTTCTTGCCCCAAGCAGGAAAGTATGCCGATTAATGGCGCGAGCCCTCCACCGCAACCAGCAGGTATAATAAAAGACGCCCGCAATGACCAAGAACAGAACCGCAGCCAGTACGACCGCTGCAATAGTTCCTGCAGGGATGGAATCACTGCTGGGCGGAGTGGTGTGACCCCTTCACGGCATACGAATCAGCTCCAGTTTATTTTATTTGCGAAAACAAGACATACGTTGTGTCGTTTCCGAAGGAAGTAATATTCATGCCACCAACGCGCAAAGCAAAGGTGCGATTTTCTTGGTTAATCACCGAAATATGATGTAACATATCCTGAGGGAGATCCGTCGCGTAGAATAGCAAGCTGTCCGAGTTATTATACGAGGAAAAAGCGGACATATTGGTGGTGATGTTATCAAGGGTCACACTGAAATTACCGGAGTACGAGGAAGTGAGCCCGTAAATCGTGATCGCGGAGCCTGCGACAAAGGAGAGATCTATCACACAGACGGTCGACAAGGGGACTGACTACTTGCCTAGAAAGGTAGTTTCTGCGAGGTCCCCAGCGGAATTCGACATATGCATGGAATTGCCGGTGCTATCTGTTACATAGCTCCACAAGCCCATGAACGCGATATCAGAATCAGCAATCGTCTGGGAAATAGCTGTAGTGCTATTCAAATCGATCGTCATTAATGATGCCCACCCAAGCATTTAACCCGATTGCCGATCATCGGCATCGCCAACGAACACTCACTTGACAATTCCTGCAGGGGGGGCATACATGACGCATGCCTTATCAAAGGTAAGGAAGGCGTCGGGAGACGTTGTGTTCGTGAGGATAGTCGTGAGCAACAGCGAGTGGTTCGTGTTTGCCAGATCGTTAAACGAAGCGAGGATCGTGTTTGCGGGGTCAGCGAAATAGGCAGATGCTAACCCATCGAGAGAAATATTGTAGCTTGCATCGGTAACAGAGCCTATGAGGTCAATGCCTATGCCTGTGTCGCGAATAACGCATGTGTGAACTAGTCAGAATTCGTTGCGGGTGCACACATACCAGTCCAATTGATCATCAAACTTGCACCATTGAGAGAGGTATAATGATAGCTGGTACCCACGCCAACCTGGCCAGGACTTGTGGCTGCGCCGGAATCTGAGTACAAGAGCAGCCAGCCGGCTGTAACATTAGAGCTGCCAGCGGGCTGTGGGCTTACGAATGGAAAGTAGGCGATCTCAGGGGAGTCGTCGTCGATGTCGAACTGGAGGTACTGTGCCATTCATCCAGCCGTGGGGGGTACGAAGAAAGAAGGAGTAAGAACGAAACTAGGACCGAATTACAAGAAAAATAAAGAGACGCTCAGGGTGCCAAGTCGGCCGCCTCGAGGTAATGTCGTGTCGGAAATAGCCCGCGAAGTCGACGGAAGGTGGACGGTAGCAGTCAGACATAAATGGATTACCCCCACGGGTGACATGAAATCCACAAGTGGCTGGCACCCAGGCTTGTCTCCATATCAACATCCACCCATCTACTACTCTTATCAGCCAGCGCAGATCTGACACACTGCTAGGCCACGAACCATTCTTGGCACAGGGCAAACCCGGCCTCCTCTTGCCAGCCGACCCTGTACTTCATTCGGAGAAGCCATCCTCCGTTGATAACGCGCCATCGGCCACTTGTGGCTTGTACAAAGGTGGGCTCATGTCCTTTCTTTATGGAGTTGGTCTGTTACCATCAATACGAACCAGTGCAGTGCTTGTGTCTCACGATTACGTTGAGTTACGAGCCACTGGCAGGCTGGTCCAGGCGTGTACTCAGTGCTCGTGTGGCCACTGACAAAACTATTGTTACAGAATGATAGATACATTACCTCCTCCTGGAACGCCGCCTTTCCTTCCGTCACTGTTGAGCCACGTCCCGTCGACAGTCCCGGGGTTTCCCTTGGAACCCGTCATCATTCAGGTCCTGCTGCTTTGCATTATCTCCGGGGACAAGAACTTGATCTTGCGTACACGGGACGAAGATGTCACCCTCGTCTCCAAACTCACCACGCTGGTAGGTACTCAATGCCTTCGTTTGTTTCCTCTGACACGCCAAGCCGAATGATTCCCATGCTTCGCGCATACTTACATTAATGTTTCATTCCAGACCCTCAGCACAATTTTTGGCTACAACGCTCATAGACTAAAGTGCCATTCCGATACTGCAGATCAAACACCCTCTGATTTTATTCGGTCCCTGTTCTTTACGGTCTCGACCGTCACGCCTCCAGCGGATAATAATAACTTGAGCGGTTCATCGCACAAACACAGGCACAGGCGGGTTTCCAACTCGCGTAATTCAGCAGGCAAGTCGCCCATAGCACCCTCAATCTCCATCGGTACAGCACGTAGCAGGCGAACGTCTATATCCCGTTCAGCTTCCCATCCGATTGAACTGAAGCCATCGATCACTACCCTTGGACGACCGCAGCTAGACTCAGAGGTTGCCGATCCAAAGGCATCTATCGACGTAGAGGTTTATTCCCAGCGTCCTATCTTCCATCCCGCTGGCGCGCAAACGGATACTTCTGTTCCTAGCCTAGCTTCTAGCATCAAGACTCATCTCAGAAATTTATCTCGCGGGAGTACGGAGGCATTAACATTGCCCACTGTGGTAGTTGCATCAGGTCTCGAGCTTGCAAGCCTTCCTTCTCAGAAAGCAGTCCTGCGGACTCTTGCGGAACGAAAAATTGTCGTGTCAGATGGCGGAATATTTGGGCACGATCAAGACGGTTTGACTCTGGAATTACCCGATGGTTTTTTTATGGTATATGTGTGTCGATCAGATCCTCGGGAGAGACCTCCAATATACAAGAGCCTCGTATGCATCCCCTTCACGGAAATATTTTTCTCCTCAGTGACCATTTCGTTTTACAGCTCGACAGGTTTGCGATGAGCTCCTCCGTCGACGTCGGCTCGCAGACCCGTTTGGCGATGCGCCAATTTCGCCCCCCTTCATCTCCCTCCACAATGCTCCCGTCACCGCATAATTCCGCCACCTCCGCGGCTTTCCCCACTCTACATTCGTTGAGTTCTTCACCTGGTCCGCCGACATCACCACAGCCTTTTGGGGCTCCGGTGATCCCTTCTGCTCTCCTCCAGAGACTCAAGCACCTCTGCGCGACTCAAGCACGCATAAGGCCCCCGCTCAACATCTACCTCGCTGATCTGTTCAGTGCCACACGACACTATGGGGCGTTGGATGGTATGATGCTTACGGTACGCGCACGTCAAGATGCAGAAGCTCTCGTACAGGCGAGCCGCGTACTCGGCACAGACTGCACAGGTGCCGAGCTCATCAGAGAGCATGCTGAACGGTCCCGCGAGACGAACAGCACCTCTACCTATCCACCCTCACACCCCAGTATAGCAAGTACATCTTCCGACGGGCTCATAGACGGGCTTGATGTGCTGGAGACGTACGAACCCGTTGGTGATTCAGCCCTGCAGCACAGCATGACCGGCCAACCGGAACAACCAGAATTAGATGTGTCGGAGGCGGATATAGCGAGGATGTTTCCGAGGGTCGTGTCTCATCGGATTCGAGTCCGGGACTCACCGTTCGATGAGATATTAAGTAGCGCGGTTTGCGGGGCTACAAGTCCCCCTAGCAACGAATTCCATGAGGAGGAAACGGTTCAATGGGCACGAGAGACGGTAAAGGATATCCTAGTGCATATTTTGGCTGAGGTCTGAAGTCGGCATTTGCTTATTCTATCCATCTAATAACATCCAACGACTCGAAAAAAACGTGTTGACTCCAATGCGACCGAGGGTGGTGCAAAGACGTCATATTTGTAGGGTGGATGCATTGGCAGTGGGGAACTCGTCCTGGGCATAACCTTGTTGAGAACCAGTCACCGACTATGACGAACGGACAGCCGACATCTCAGGCAGGACCCTCGCAAGCGTCAATGACGACATCCAACCCGACGTCAGAGACAGTACCGCAACAGCCGTATTATAATTCCGTTCCACCAAGCGCCCAGGCTGGCCCCTCACAACCTCCACAACAACCCGTGCAATACTCTCAAGCCCACCTCGCCCAACAAGCACAGTCCCAGGCGCAAACTCAAAGCCAGCAAAATGCAGCCCAAGCCTACTACATGGGCTACCCACCCGGGACATGGCAGAACGCGTGGCAGCTCTCCGGATACCCCTACGCCACGTCTGGGAGTGCACCCTATCAGCAGACACACTACACCCAAATTCCATACGCGCAGTATCAACAGTATCAGCCGCAATTGGCAGCTCGCCAGCGTAAGCCGCCGCCGAAGGCGCGCACCCCGACACCCGAGCCCATGTACAGACATTGGGACGAGGTCATACGCGCGTTCTTGAAGAAGGTGGGATTAACACAGGCCCTAAGGGGCTTCGAGGACGACATGGTCGTCTTGAATGCTGATTGGGAGAGAAAGACTGTCCCCGGAGCGATTGGTGAATTAATGCGCGATCTCATGGTGCGGAGAATACGCTTTTCTGGATGTAAGCTTGGTTTACATTCCATTTTCAATCAGACGTTGGGAAAATTCAAAGAAGGGGAAGAACCGAAGGAATGTCCGCTCGAAGAACGAAAGCTTGACTATGTCCATCTGAGCACCGGCGCCGAGCCCCAGTCCCAGTCTACAGTGAGCCTGAAAGGCCCCCTTTCTCGCCAATAACATCCATTGAAAACGCGTTTAAAGACTACGAAAGCTATATCACAGTTCCTTGCCCAAAATCGTGCAAAGAATGACGCGTCAAATCGCGCCGAGTTTCTCGAATCCTTGGCACAGAAGCGACGACGGCTCAACATCGATCCCGAGAGCACCGAGCATATCCCATCGTGTGCAAGAACAGACGCGAAACCTCTTGACAGAGCCTCCCAAATGAAATACGACATAGCAAAGAATGAGGATGGGCCCCTGAGAAGGACGGTGAAGGCTCTGGATGGAAAAGAAGCACAGGCAAAAGAGAAACTCGGCGCTCTCACAGATGATGCACCAAGCGAACTCCAACCTGCAATAGATGAGAGGCTGAAGAACATTGAGTCGCATATTGCAGTACGCTACGGTAATGCCTCCTATTCTTTTCCGAATCTGCCTCTCTTGATGGTCGGCAAATAGTTCCTGCTCCACCACACACATTGCTCGCGCGTCTGCAGTTTCTAGAAGACCACATCATACAACTAGAGAAAGAGTATCCCCCGTGGGCGGCGTTACACTTCAACCAACCTAATCGCGGCGTAAGTAGCTGTGGTGATGCTTTCCCCTATTCACTGACAACGCGTTCTCAGTGGCCGCCGCCCCCGCGCCAAACACCTATCATTGTTCCCTCACACCTCACCGCGAAGGATGCATCCGTTGAACGCAGTACGGTTTCTACTAACCCTCTCAGCAACGCCGACGAAGCTGCCGGCGCACTAACGAAAGGGAAGAACAAGAATAAATCAAGCTTGCATCGTGCCGTTATGGAGAAACTCGAGGTGCAAAAGGCGATGAACGATCTGGCAGGGACAAAGAGGGCTGAATGAAGCAGACACCCTGACTACTTACACATCATTTTGATGGTCATCGGCTGGTGCTGACGACCCTGTGATGTGAGCACGCCGTTTTTACTATTGGCAAGAGGGCCGCAGTTTTGGTCCCGTCATTTTTCTTTGTCACCAGGTCTGCTGTTGCAGACTGCGACAGAATTTTCGTAAGTAACGGATCAATCCTTCAGGCACAGGTCCCTCCTGCATTGTTCGCGAACGGACCGACGTACTTTGTATTATCTGGGGCAGCGCCAACCAATTGGATCCTTGATAACAGTGCTGACGAAGGGACAAGAAAAGTATCTTTAAATTTTACGTGGACGTGGTTACTGCGCGTCTCAATAGGTCATATTTCTACCCTGCCTACTCCATGCTGTACACACCCACATTGCACCCACATTGCACCCACATTGCATTCCCTCAACGTGTGAACAAATTTGCTGTGTGTACAATGGTCGTAGTTATGGACGTCATCTTCGATTCTTCGTAAGGTCTTTCTTCGTGTTATATACACAGCTGAATTGAACAACCTTTGATCTAAACCATGGCAGCATGTCGGGTTCGATATTTGGACACCCGTCCACCTTGAGTGATACAATGACGGCACATTTCTCCGCCGACCCGACGGATTCCGACGCGTATTGCGTGCGGGTCTTGACGAAGGCATACGCACTCGACGTTGTGAGGTCGGAACACCGGGAGACGTCGACGTGCTTGAGCGCACGACACGGTAGTGCGTGTAGCGAATCGACCGTCTTTGGGGTAAGAAACTGGAACATCTCGTTCACGACAGCGTGGATGGCGTTGACCTGTAACGTCTCGAGATTGGACGTGGAGGAAAGGAGGGTTGGTAGTGTGGATGGACTGAGACCGCATGTAGAAATGTGGAGCTCGACAAGAGAAGGGCGGGAAGCGATGTGAAGTAGAGCCTCGTCCGCCATCGTGGCAGTGGACATGCTAAAGCGCGTGATCGATGGAGCGGTGATAGCACTTAGGAGACGGAAAGGGTTGGTAAGGTCTCGACACTCGATACTTTTGAGATTGCTCATGGACGTGGGGGTAGCGTTATTGTCTGGGAAGGATAAGCTCGGGCCACTCAAGACGAATTTCTCCAGTGATGGATTGGCTGTAAACACCAGCGGGGAAAAACGAACAACAAGTCCAAGGAGATGTAACTCCTTGAGCTGTTGGATCCGTTGCCACCATTCGTCCATCATATCAATTGTTCCAATCAAGTAAAGAGTTTTGAGTTTCCAATTGGGACCGGAGAGGCAACAAGATAGCTCGTCAGAAGACTTGCAATTAAGCAAGGTCAGGCTGACAAGGTTCGAGAACGTGTGCGGGAGGGAGATATCGGACAGCATACGATGGAGTTCAATAAAATCTTGGCCAGAAATGCCAAGGCTCGATAGATCGTCCCAGGATAAATCCTGGAGCTGAGCAAGAACGGACGATTTATCCAGCTCTGACATCTCAACCCAGATGTGAGAGATGCGGTGCTTGGTGCGCTGCTTCCACAACTTTACTTTTCGCAAAGGGTGTTTCCTGGATAACATGAGCGTTTGCCATGCAGATGGTGTGTTGATGAGAATTCGTCGCCAGTGTCCACAGACGTGAGATAGCTTGACAGCCCAAGTGTGATCCTCGTTAATTAGCACGGTGAAGATCTCTACGAGGGTCTCCACTGGCAGTTTTCCCAAGAGGTACGAGGTCTGGGAAACCTGCGATAGCCGCTGTTTTTCAACAGATGCTTGTGCAATGACAGCCTTCCCTCGCAGTTCTACCAGTTGAGTGCGCCGCTGTACATCCTCCGGTCGCAGATGACTCAAAGCATGATCAACCATCTTGATGGCAGGGCCGTATTTCCCGAGAAGGTCGAAGAGACGCGCCGAACGAGCGTAACCCTGCCACCGGTCGGGTGCCAGGTCAATGACGCGTTTCGAGTCGACAAGAGCAGCCTTGATGTTACCGAGTTTTTCATGCACCGCTGCGCGCGAATCGTAGATGATGAAAGCATTACTTTGAAGTTCAGCAGCCTGTTGGATCTGTTAGGGACTAGCTGCAATGTCACGTCGTATCTTGCCTCGTTCATGTGAGTGAGCGCTTCCTCGTGGTCGCCACGCTTGAAAGAAGCGACGCCCCTGTCGAAAGTCGCCTTCCATGACATGGTTGTGGGGTGGTGGAAAGACTATCTTCTGATGAGTCGAGGTATTACTAGGACTAATGAGGTGGAACAACTTAGTGAACAATGAGAAGGACGTCGGTGCCTGATTCGTCGCGTCTCGGCAGCCGCCCTTCTTTACGTCTGCTGGCTGTGGAGGTCGCCACTAGTACACGGCAGTCCTTTCTTTCTTACCATTCATCCGTCATCCACGCAGGCTCAACTGGCAGTACTCGATGAACTTGCGCAGAGTAGAGGTATGTTCCCTCACCCCAACATATGGTAGAACCCATGGCGCGAATCACCCATTGTCATTTGCACGCTCTCGGCCAGGTCAACGATCTTGTCAAACTCCTCATATGCAACCTCCATAACATCCCAGAGAATTACTACATGAGATATTGTGAGCTTCTCCATTCATGTGGGCTGCAGGTCACCTCTTCAACTGACGACCAGGGCAGCAGATGATACTCAACTGGCCAGATTTGTCCTTTCTAGCCGAAGACGAGAGCGGGAAGGTGGTGGGATATGTCCTGTCGTCGATGTACGTCCTTGTTCCCTGTCAAGTGCGGGGGTCTTATGGGCCGATAGAGAGCCCGAGGAGAGTGAACCTTATGCGCAGGTCGGCAACGTCAATTCGTTGTCTGTCCTCAGGCCATACAGAAGGCTGGGCCTCGCCCAAAGGCTGATGAATCTGAGCAGTGCGTGCCTTCTTCACGCTGGTCATCGTTGTGAACGTCGCCGGCCAACATGGAGATTCTAGAGGACGCCATGTTGCGTGACGATGTCCCCATCGAATGCATCCAGTTGCATGTCCGAAGGTCGAACAGGGCTGCACTATCGTTGTATAAGAAGCTCGGTTACAGGCATCATACCACCGAGGAAAAATACTGTAGGTCTTTGTGATGACCGGCAGACTCGTTCATCCATGTCATACATATTTTGCAGATGCTGATGAAGAGGACGCATTAATAATGCGACTTCCAATCCAACCCAGGAACCCAGAGCAGCAGGAGAGACCGAGGTTTGTTTCTTATATTCTGTTCAGCACTATTTCTGACATACGGCGTGCGGACAATGTAGCTCGGATACTCAGCGACGCACACGGAGAACATGGATCACAAACTTGTGGCATTTCGTACACGACAGACCACATCGATTCGCGGAAACAACCATGTCTTTTCTTCGAAGGAGGAATTCGCTCCCATGAACGCTTCGTTCATTTCGTCTATACCGACCATATTCTTATGGCGACAACGGAAATGCAAGTCAGCACATCGTGTATATCACTACTTGTGAATAGTATGCTACATTAGCTGTACGGTGTAAATGAAGCTAGAGTCTGGAACTGCCAGCGAGACTCATGACACTGTCTGGGTCTACCGTAGATTCCTGGTAGATTGTCCCCACACAAGTCGGCCAGTGCTGTATAGCATAGGGTCATGGTTCAGACTTCAGGCGTGTTGGTAGGGAAGGCTCTGTGTACATCATATGATAAAAAGCTCAGATTCCAGAGCAAGGTTTTCACCCAAATACTGGGGCGGGATGGTTAGGGACTCGCCCTTCTGATGAAAATGACTCACAACAGTCTCGTCAGCGGTGGACTCGAGCAAGGAGGGTGGATGCGGCCTGACCGATAAGAATGAACGAGCTGAAACATTGAATCGCCAGAGACTCCTCAAAGACTCCACCAGGTAAACGAGGATCGTAGAAAATCAACTCAGAAACGCCCAGCTATGTGCCAAGAATCAGCGTGCTGGGGATTCAAAGAAGACGGCACACTCGGTCCTAAACTAGGTGCACTCACTTGTAAGATATAGTTGTGCGCTGTGTCTTCGTAGCGTGGACTTGTGTTCAAACTTCACCGTAGCAGTGTGACCTGATTTAGGCCATCCGCGTCGAATCCTGCTTTGTATTTTTGCGACAGCAATGATCAGGACTCGGGGATGGAGACAAGCATACTCAAGCTTGCGTTTGTGGAAATGTCTTCAGTGAGAACATAATTACGATGCCCTGGGAGACGATTGATATCTGCAGGTCGCAAACCGAACCGAATAATGCAGAGGAATAGGCTACTATCCTTGGCCTTGAATTGTTATCGAGCGTTAGGGTTGGTCTGCTATGATACGCATCCAGAGGTGAGCCCCGGAGAGTCTGTGTACCTAGAAGGACCGGAGTAAATGAATAAAGCCCCAAGTGTGTGTCAGCAACTACCCAGACAAAACAGCAGGAGAGAGCGGAGCGTGTCCCTGCGCGTCATATCATAATGGCGGCACATGCCTTCCCGTTCCCACCGATTTCAAGAGCAATTTTCCCCATCGACAACTCGCAGATCACGAACACGATGGAAAAATAAGAACGATTTGCAAGTCTCCATGGGAGTGAGGGCTAGCGCCCAGAGATAATTATAGGTAGGAACTGTCAATGTCAGGCGACAATGACGGACAGCAAGTAGATCATCACATACATATTCTTCTTTTCATCGCCCCGATAGCATGCCGAATATATTTGAGACAGCAAGTGGGTATAGTGAGTATGTACCTAGGCGAGACATTTGAGAGTACAATGCTGAGGTGGACCCAAGAGTCGAGTGAAAACGGTCCCTCCTCCAGGGTCGTTCAGCAAAAGGAAGAAAAAATAATCGAAACAAGGATCGCGAGCAGTAGTATGGAAGGGGTGATTCAGCGTTGGCAGGTGGATGATGGCCAGTAGGTGGGGACAGCAATGGATGCGGAAAATCCTGTTCCCGTGGGTCGTGAGTGAAAGTGACGGTGGGATGCGGATGCACTAGCGTAGTACGTCATGAGAGGTCCGTAGTCATCGATCCATCTACTGCATGTCGATCGTACAGATGCCATCTATCAATTCAGTCAACGAAGTTTCCTTGAATTGACGGTTTTGTCGAGGCCATCCTTTTCTTGATTGGACGCGTACAGCAATGTAGCAAGCTGGTTACAGAGTTCTTCAACGGTTTTCTCGAGATTTGCTATTCGTTCGTTCGACAGACGTGGATAACAGAAAACCAGTTAGGGAAGCGCGAGGCACGGTGTCAACAAACGCGCCTGAGTTCGTTTGCTGTGTATGGAGGTCTGCACGTAGAGATGTGATGGTCTCGTTCAGGCTATCCTCCTTCTGGTTAGCTGTGTGACGGAGTTCTTGGATGGTTTTCTCGAGGTGCGCAATTTTGCTGCCTAAATGGGCATGGATGTGAACGAAACGAGTCAGGAAACAAACTAACGCACTTGAGCTCTCCTCCTGTGTGTGACGGGATCTGTTGGTCTCTTCGGGATGGGCTTTTTCATTCATGCGTGCGATTTCCAGCTCACGGAGCAGCTGTCGCAACCAAAAAAGCGGGTTGTGATTAGGGAGCCAACTCGTGCAGCGGGCTTTTGAAACAAGTGCACCTACATCGTCGCAGTATGGTGAAGGAAGCACATCGCAGAGATTGTGGACAGCGATTCCACTGCCTGCGGCGGTCACAAGGTCGTAGTTTGTTGAGATAGCGACAGACCAGATGTGATAAATGTGCTTCCACCTGACGCCATAAACATAAGTGTACTCGTGCTCGACGTGCTCGATGACCGGCCCGATTCGCTCGTGCGTCGTAGTGTCCCAGAATGAGACCGATAAACCAGCGGAGGCTGCGATGAACCTGCCGTTGCTTGCCAGTGCGATGCACCTTGCATCGTTGCTACTGTGAATACTCCATTGAGAGAGCGTCGATCCGGTGGACACGTCGAGACAGTGGACGTTGCCGTCGCGAGATAAGGCAAAGAGTTGCTTGTTATTGTTGGCCCAGGCGAGGGACTGATTCGAAGTTACGTCGACTTTGACTGGGATGTCGACGAGGAGATCGACGTTGTAAATGTCATAGACCCGAACGTCATGGTTGAACGTGGCAGTAGCGATGAGGCGTCCATTTGGTGAAAACTTGGCCGCGACGACCCAGTCGTGTTTGAAGGGGTTGAGCAGACGCCGGCCAGTGGTGAGCGACCAAACGCAGAGAGTATTGTCGTCCCATCCGGTCGCGATTCTCGTCCCATCCGGCGAGACGTCGACTGCTTGCACCCAATCCTTGTGTGCTTTGAACTCGGTCACCTTTGAGTGGTTCTCCGCGCTCCACACCGTCACCAAGCCACTAACCGTCCCACCCACGACCCACTTGCCATCTTGTGACACTGCGATGTTGCGAACAGTACTCCCCGCATCCATTGGCGGCACCACCTCCTGACCATCTTCCACCCGCCAACGTCGAATCATCCCTTGCTCGCCGCCGCTCACGAAGTACTTGCGATCGGCGAGGAACGCAACTGACCATATGCGATCTCGACCATCGTTTTCGATTCGTTTTGCGTCTTTTTGGTCACTGTTACTGGAGGCAGGTCGGGTTTCCCTCCGACTCGAGTCTTGTGTTCCTGTCAGTATCATGCTTTCAATTGTCCTGCCCACGTACTCACCCTTCCTTGACCTCTCGCTTAGGTTGGCAAACATTTGCCTGGTATCAGACCGATGGACAGAAGGATGCGCGGCGATCATTTATCTCTGGTACATCACTGTCGCCCGGTATACACGTGTCTCCTTATCGAATCAATCACACACCCACGATCACCTCGTGTCCTCTCGTGTCCCGACTCCCGGGCGCTTGTTTTCACGCAAATGCGTATTTGTCCCGTCATTTGTGATGGGTGACCTGCGCCCAGTGCGCCGTCAACGGCGAAAATTGTGCTCGACAACGCCGCATTGGGCAGTGCAAGTCGATGTCTCACCGCCTGGAACCAAAATCGCGAACCGGAGCGGATGACCACACCTATGTCTGGTCTCTATCATTGGCAAGCGAGCGTCCACCCATTGGAACACGAAGGTGCCTTGGTGACCGCTGCCAAGGAGTCTTCACAAAACGGATGCCCTCCTCACCAACGTGGTACGATTCTATTCAATCAGAATGGCTGCCTCGTCGTCTACGTCCAAATCCAAGTCAATTCGAAACACAACCGAAACCTCACCTGAGCGAGCGATGGCAAGCAACTCTTGGCGTTATCTCGCGATGAATGTACGTTGTCCCGACGTATCCAGCGGGAAGGCACGCTCGAAATGGCGCATTCACAGCAGCAACCATCCCCAGTGCATCGTCCTCACAAACAACCGTTGCGGCACGTTCATAACAGCCTCTGCTCATTCATCGGTCTTCTTCTGGGACGCTACGACACCCAAGTCAATCGGGTCTGTCATCAAGCACACTCAGGACATCCGGTCCACGTTATCCCATCAAACTACGACTTGCGATGAGCGGAGGCAACACAATAACCCCCTTGTCGAGCTGGTTCACACAGCAACATCGGCTTTCTGAAAAGCACATTGGAGTGTCGCTCCATGCCCACCGGAAGGAGAGAGAGCTCACAAGCTCACAAAACTTTAGCAGTGTGTTGTTCGCGGGAGACTCCGGTAGCCCATATATCGAAATATTCTGAACTATCAGGAATGTCGGTTCATGGGCTGCCACCTGTGCGACAGCATCACCCATCGGTAGTACTTCTCTGAATACATGTATGGTCGAGTTGTGAAGTCATTGGAGATCGCAGCTCGTCGTAGATCGGGAGCTCCTCGAAAGCTGTTGCTTGTTGTGTTTTGTTATAGAGACGTCCGGTAACGGTGTCGATCAGAACACGGGGCATGTGGCGGATGGTCTGCTGGACCACATTTTGGATCGTGGCCGTTGCGTCGAAATACTGATGACGAAGTTCTATCCAAAACCAATCAAATTCTCTGTTGTCTCCAATATTGACAGAATAACCTACCACGAATTTGTGGATCGGGAGATTTTTCGAGCTTTGAGAGCATCAACCTGAATGCCTCAAACACTTCACTATGACGGCCCATGCCGTGTAATGCAGCATGCTTCCCCTCGCTGTATGGGATAACGAGTCGAGTTCAATAACCTGGATGGTATGGATTATTCAGACCGTTCGATGTGACGTTAAATACGATCCATACCTCATTGCTGCGCTTAAGAAGAATATCATTAAGATTGGTCGGGTCGAGTGACAGCGCATTCGAGCAGTGTGTGATGGCCTCGTCATGCTTCTTAGAGTCCCTCGCAATGTCGCCCAGCTTCTCTAGCTTCTGGACACAACGTCCTCGAAAGTCTGGGGGGATCGTTGGGTCGGCCCTGGCTATGTCGCCGTTGGAACCCTTGTCGATTTCCCACTACGCTCGCTGGGTACTCGTGTCTTCTGGTAGCTCGTTCTGCATTTGTCGAAAACACTCGATCGCGTATGTCAGGCGACCATCCCCTTCTAGAACGTCGTAAATGACGCGGTAAACGAGAAACTTCGGAAACTTGAACTAAACCGAAAGAATGTCACTATCCATATTCGAACCATCACGGAGAGCATACCTTGGCTGCGGCACTCAATGCTTCGTGTGCTGAACCACGAATCAACATCTTGCGCGCCCATTTGATCAATACAGTGTTCGGGGCGGAGGGGCCGAGCAACAATGCAATAAAGTAGGCCGCAACCGTTTCGTCATGTGTGTTGATGTTTGATGCCTTGTCTCCAATCCTTTCCTGTGTCGTGATGCATCGGTGCGTAAACTCTGACGGCAGGGAGTGAGGGCTAGCGCCCAGAGATAATCATATGTGTGAACTGGCGATGTCAGGCGACAATGACGGACAGTAAGTAGATCACCACATACGTATTCTTCTTTTCATCGCCCCGATAGCATGCCGAATATATTCGAGACAGCAAGTGGGTATAGTGAGTATGTACTTGGGCGAGACATTTGAGAGTACAATGCTGAGGTGGACCCAAGAGTCGAGTGAAAACGGTCCCTCCTCTAGGGTCGTTCAGCAAAAGGAGAAAAATCAATCAAAATCAAGGATCGTGACGGTAGTATGGAAGGGGTGATTCGGCGTTGGCAGGTGGATGATGGCCAGGAAGTGGGGACGGCAACGGATGCGGAAAATCCTGTTTCCGTGGTCGTGAGTGAAAGTGACGGTGTGGGAAGCGGATGTACTAAGCGTAGCACGTCATGAAAGGTCCGTAGCCATCGATCTACTGTATGTCGATCGTATCTATCATTTCAGTCGACGAACTTTCCTTGAATTGACGGTTTTGTCGAGGCCATCCTTTTCTTGATTGGACGCGCACAAGAATGTAGCAAGCTGGTTGCGGAGTTCTTCGATGGTTTTCTCGAGATTTGCTATTCGTTCGTTCGATGGACGTGGATGACAGTAAACCAATTAGGGAAGCGCGAGGCACGGTGTCAACAAACGCACTTGAATTCGTTTGCTGTGTATGGAGGTCTGCACGTAGTGACGTGATGGTCTCGTTCAGGCTATCCTCCTTCTGGTTGGCCGTGCGGTGGGATGTGGCTAGCTCGTGGCGGAGTACTTCGACGGTCCTCTCGACGAGCGCGATTTTGCTACCTAAATGGGCACGGATGTGAATGAAATGAGTCGGGGAACAAACGAACGCACTTGAGCTCTCCTTCTGTGCGCGACGGGATTTGTTGGTCTCTTCGGGATGGGATTTTTCATTCATGCGTGCGATCTCCCGCTCACGGAGCAGCTGTCGCAACCAAAAAAAGGCGGGCTGTGATTAGGGAACCGACTCGTGCAGCGGGTTTTTGAAACAAGTGCACTTACATCGTCGCAGTATGGTGAGGGAAGCACATCGCAGAGATTGTGGACAGCGATTCTACTGCCTGTGGCGGTCACAAGGTCATAGTCTGCTGAGATAGCCACGGACGAGATGTCACAAGTGAGCTTGTGCTCCATGCCATAAGCATAAGTGAATTTGTGCTCGACGACGTGCTCAATGACCGACCCGATTTGCTCGTGCGTCGTAGTGTCCCAGAATGAGACCGACGAACCAGCGGAGGCTGCGATGAACCTGCCGTTGCTTGCCAGTGCGATGCACCTTGCACGGTCGCTACTGTGAATGGTCCACTGAGAGAGCGTCTTCCCGCTGGATACGTCGAGACAGTGGACGTCGCCATCGCGAGATAAGGCAAAGAGCTGCTTGTTATCGTTGGCCCAGGCGAGGGACTGATTCGAAATTACGTCGACTTTGACTGGGACGTCGACGAGGAGACCGACGTTGTAACTGTCATATACCCGAACGTTATTGGCGAACGCGGCAGTAGCGATGAGGCGTCCATTCGGCGAAAACTTGGCCCCGACGACCCAGCTGTCGTGTTTGAAGGGGTCGAGCAGACGCCGGCCAGTGGCGAGCGACCAAACGCAGAGAGTATTGTCATCCGATCCGGTTGCGATTCTCGTCCCATCCGGCGAGACGTCGACTGCTTGCACCCAATCCTTGTGTGCTTTGAACTCGGTCACCTTTGAGTACCTCTCCGCATTCCACACCGTCACCAAGCCATTAGCCGTCCCACTTACGACCCACTTGTCATCTTGTGACACTGCGATGCTGAAAACAGCAGTACTCCCCCGGGGAGCATCCATCGGCATCCCCACCTCCTCGCCATCTTCTACCCGCCAACACCGAATCATCCCTTTGCTGCCGCCGCTCACGACGTGCTTCCCACCAGCGAGGAACACGGCTGAATTTATGACCTCTCGACCATCGATTTCGATTAATTTTGTCTCTTTTTGGTCACTGTTACTGGAGGTATCTCGGTTCACTCTCTGACTCGAGTCTTGTGTTCCTGTCAGTGTCATGCTTTCAATTGTCCTGCCCACGTACCCACCCTTCCATGACCACTGGAGTAGGTTGGAAAACATAGCTAGCTAGCTATTAGAGCGATGGAAAGAAGGATGCGGGCGATCATTTATTTCTGGCACATCCGGGAACTGTCGCACGGTATACACCTTATCGAATCTATACTAACACCTACTCCCGAACCGGCACCTACCCACTTTTCGGCACGCTTCGGTGTCACGATCCAGACAAAAGTATCCAATCCATGTCATCAGAGTCACGAACCGATATGTATCGAAGTTTGAAAGAACTAGAGATGCGACATCGAGCTCCAAGAAACAAGACGAAGCGCTTGCAGCGTATTCCACTGTCTTGTCCCTCGGCCCTCCGACTCCGAATACAGTACAAGTCAGGTGGGCAAGCACGATGTTGATTCATGGCTACCAAGGTATGCGTTACGTGGCGCTCTGGATGATGCTGGTGTTCGTACTTGGTATCAGACTTGATAACAGAACACGCAGGGTATCAAGCTCGACCCATCATCTCGTCGAGGTTACAAGGGGAGGCATGCGGCATTAGAGGGAGCGAAATATTATGCAGAAGTATTCCGGACCATGCTCTCAAAACTACCACACCCCATTGACGGGAAGCACATCGCGAGCGGTGGGATGGAAGGGGCGATTCGGCGTTGGCTGGTGGATAACAGCCAGGAGGTGGGGGCGGCAACGGATGCGGATGCGGATGCGGGAAAAAAGCCTGTTCTCGGTGTCGCGGTGTCACACAACGCAAGGTGGGAAGTGAGTGAAAGGTGGCGGTGTGAAATGCTAGGCGTAGTACATCGTGAACGGTCCGTAATCATCGATCTATATCTATTGTATGTCGATCGTACAAATGCCATCTATCAATTCATTCAACGAAGTCTCCTCGGGAACCCGGACCATGATCAAACTATCTGTCGCAACGCGTCTATACTGCACGCGTGACAGCGGTGTGAGTAACAGCGCACCAAATGGCTGCATCAGACGAGCGACGAGGCGCAGTGCGCGCGTGGTATCGTCGAGCACAGCAGTGCGGCGAGAGAAATCCTGGTCGAGGAGAGGACTGATCCAGGGATGAATGAGAACAAAATCTTCCACCCAAGAGAGGTCCTCTGTGGTCTTGATCTCGACGTCCCCGAACGTGGCGGTCGTCGCGTGATAAACATAGAAGTCGGAATCAGAAGCTGATTCTGAGGTACGGACAAGTTCGGTAACGGGAAAAACAATGCCGGCAAGTCGCAGTCGACTGGCAGCAACGGATGGGGAGGGAAGTTTGTAGAGCTGCTCATGCAGCATCACGGCCAGGGAGAGGTCGGGCAAGGATGAACGCAATGCCCTGACCATGCTGTCTATCTCAGTCCTCTCGATGGGTTGTGGGACATGGGGCGGCACGAGTTGGTTGTAGACAGTGAGGTCGATCGGCAGGCAGCTATTGTAACTACCCGCGTGCCCGGTCCAAGCGAGAACCGTGACGTCGCCTGAGCCTGTCAAAATATGTTCGAGGAGTCGACCGACTGCGCGATTGCCCTCGCCATATATGACTGGAATGGCAACATTGAAGATGCCGAACAACGAGTACGCAATATCTTCCTCCCGCGTGGTTTGGCGCGTAGAAGCTAAATAGAGCTTCTCGCGCGCCCTGTCTAAGCCTGGGCAAAGGGTGGCCAGCTGCTGTGTGGTAAAGCTCATCGCCCGTTCCATCTCCGAAAGGATTACAGGTGATTCCTTGTGGTTGAAGGTGTCCAAGCCAAGATACAGCTGCCAGTCTTCAGTGTAGAATTGGACAATCTTCGAAGCGACGTATTCTTGGTATGTCCACCCGCGAGTGTTCCAGATGCTCCTCCAAAGACAGCCAAGCTCCTGTGATTCTGACAGGACACCGAGAAGGTGGATTACTGTGAGGGACGCGCCATGGTACCACCTGAACATGGCAACCAGCGATTCTTGCTGGACCCCCTTGTCGAGCTGGTTTACACAGCAAGTGTCGCTCCATGCCCACCGGAAACAAAGAGAGCTCACAAGCTCACAGAACTTTAGCAGTTTATTGTTCGCGAGAGACTCCGGTAGCCCGTATATCGAGATATTCTGAACCATCTGGAATGTCGGTTCATTGGGTTGCCACCTGTGCGACAGCATCACGTATCGGTAGAACTTCCTCACTTCTCTCTGAATACGTGTACGGTCGAGCTGTGAAGTCATTGAAGATCGTAGCTCGTCGTAGATCGGGAGCTCCTCGAAAGCTGCTGCTTGTTGTGTTTTGTTATAGAGACGTCCGGTAACGGTGTCAATCAGAACACGGGGCATGTGGCGGATAGTCTGCTGGACAACATTTTGAATCGTGACCGTTGCGTCGGAATACTGATGAAGAAGCTCTGTCCAAAACTAATCAAATTATCTGTTGTCTCCAATATCGACAGAATCACTTACCGCGAATTTGTGGATCGGCAGATTGTCCGAGCTTTGAGAGCATCACCCTGAACACCTGAAACGCTTCGCTATGGTGCCCCATGCCGTGCAATGCAGCATGCTTCCCCTCATACCCTCTATGGGATGATGGGTCGAGCTCGATGACCTAGGTTATATGAATCACCGAAGTCCATTTGATGTGACGTGAAATACAATCCATACCTCATTGCTGCGCTTAAGTAGAATATCATTGAGATTGATCGGGTCGAGCGTCAGTGCATTCGAGTAGTATCCAATGGCCACGTCATGCTTCTTAGAGTCCCTCGCAGTGTCGCCCAGTTTCTCTAGCTTCCCGACACAGCGTCCTCGAAAGTCTAAAGGAGATCGTTGAATTAGCCCCGGCGATGTTGCAGTTGGAACCCCTTACCGAGTTCCCACTGCGCTCGCCCATCGTGGGTATCCGTGTCCTCTTTCTGCATTTGTCGGAAACACTCGATCGCCTGCGTGAGGCGACCATCCCCTTCGAGAATGTCGCAAATGACGCGGTATACAAGAAACCTCGGAAGCTTGAACTGAAAGAATGTCATTATTCATATTTGAACCACCACGGAGGGCGTACCTTGGCTGCGGCACTCAATGCTTCGTGCGCTGAACCACGAATCAACATCCTGTTCGCCCACTTGATCAATACAGTATCCGGGGAGGAGGGGCCGAGCAACAATGCAGCAGAGTAGGCCGCAACTGCTTCGTCATCTTTCTTGATGATTGATGCCTCGTCTCCAATCCTTTCTAGCGTCGTGACGCATCGGTGCGTAAACTCTGATAGCAGGGATCAAACACTATCCTAATGGGCGACGCTGAAACTCACCGGCAAGCCAGTCAAAGAAGAACTTGTCGTCTCTCATATCGTCGTTTACGGTATTCGCAATCTCGAGAAGAGACTCTGCAGCATCACATATGCGTCCCTGAGCATACAGGGATTCACACTGGTGCTTCTGCTTGTGTGTATGGACGATCCTGGCGAGACCATCGGCTTTGGAATGGGACTCGGCAAGTTGAACGTTGAGGTCCCGGTTGGTTTGTTCGAGATGTGAGATTTTATTGTCTAACGGACTCGGATGTCAGTAAGGCTTGAGTCAGGGCAACGGACGCACTTGAACTTTGGTGCTCCGCGCGAAGGGAATTGAGGGTATCCTTTTCTTGATTGGACGCGCACTGGAAGGTAGCAAGTTGGTTACGGAGTTCTTGGACGGTTCTCTCGAGGTCCGAGATTTTGCTGCCTAAATGGGCGCGGATGTCAATGAAATGAGTCGGGGAACTAACCAACGCACTTGTACGGGGTTTTTTGATCTCCTCGGGATGGGCAGCCTGAACCCTCATGCGCGCGATTTCCCGCTCACGGAGCAGCTGTCGCAGCCAAAAAAAAAGGCGGGTTGTAATGAGGGAGCCAACTCGTGCAGCGGGCTTTGAAACAAGTGTACTTACATCGTCAAAGTATGGTGAGGGAAGCACATTGCAGAGATTGAGGATGGTCATTCTGTCGCCTGCGGCGGTCGCAAGGTTGTAGTCGGTTGAGATAGCCATGGACCCGATGTCATGAGTGTGCTTGATGACAGACCCGATTTGCTCGTGCGTCGTAGTGTCCCAGAATGATGCGGACGAATTAGCGCAGACTGCGATGAAGGTGCCGTTGCTTGCCAGTGCGATGCACCTTGGATTGTTGCTACTGTGAATGGACCATTGCGAGAGCGTCGATCCGGTGGACACGTCGAGGCAGTGGACGTTGCCATCGCGAGACAAGGCAAAGAGCCGTCTGTTGTCGCTGGCCCAGGCGAGGGACTGATTCGAAGTTGAGTTGACTTGGACCGGGAACACGACGAGGAGGCGGCCGTTCTGGTCGAGTCGGTCGTAGACCCGAACGTCGCGGTCCCATGTGGCTGCGGCAGCGAGGCCTCCATTCGGTGAAAACCTGACCGCGACGACCCAGTTGTCGTGTTCCACGGGCTTGAGCAGGCGCCTGCCAGTGGAGAGCGACCAGATGCAGAGTGTGTTGTCTCTTGATCCCGTCGCGACTGTCGTCCCATCGGGCGAGACGTCGACTGCACACACCCCTCTGTTGTGCGCCTTCAACTCGGTCACTTTGGAGTGACTCTCCGCATTCCACACCGTCACGAAGCCGCTAGCCGTCCCGCTCACGACCCACTTGCCGTCTTGTGACACTGCGGTGTTGAAAACAGGACTCCCCGCATCCATCGGCGTCCCCACCTCCTTGCCATCTTCTACCCGCCAACATCGAATCTTCTCTTCCGTGCCACCGCTGACGGCTTGCTTCCCATCGGCGAGGAACGCAACTGACCATATGATACCTCGACCATCGATTTCGATCGATTTTGCTTCTTTTTGGTCACTGTTACTGGATGCAGGTCGCTGACCCGACTCTTGTGTTCCGGTCAGTATCATCCCTTCAATTGTCCTGCCCACGTACTCACCCTTCCTTGACCTCTCGCGTAGGTTGTCAAACATCTGCCTAGGTATCAGACCGTTGGAAAGAAGGATGCGCCGTGGTCCTTTAATATTTATCTCACATGTGTTCTTATCGAATCAATCACCCCCAATCACCGCATGATCGCGATCAAAGCGGATGATCTGTGTCTGGTCTCTACAGTGTCGACCGGCAGGCGAGCGCTCCCCCCTGACCGCGGCCAAGTTTTCATGCCTCCTCGCCCTGCCGCGTGGCTCGATTCTCTTCACATCTACGACAGTCAAAATGGCCGCCTCTATGTCGCCGTCACAATAGATCCCCCGCCTGAGCGAGCGATAAAAAGCCATTCTTTGCCTTGCCTCGCGACGGAAATTTCCATTTTCTCGACGTATCCACCAGGAAGACGCGCTCGACATGGCGCACTCGCAGTAGCGACAAGGCAAGGTGCATCGCACTGGCAAGCGGCGGCACGTTCGTCGCAGTCTCCGCTAATTCACCGGTCTCGTTCTGGGACGCTACGACAAGCAAATCGACTTTGTCATCGAGCACACTCATTCCATGGGTATCTCGTCCAACTACGACCTTGCAATGAGCGGAGGCATACAATAACCCTTCGGGCACTCTGTGACATCCTTCCCTCATCCCACTTTGATGATATAAGTACCTGCGTGTAGAAACTTCGTGTGAGATGGCTTTCTGACCACACACCGCTCTGTTGACGTCGCGGATTCCCCGTAAGCAAACCTGGCAAACAAACGCTGAGGCTGATCTCGAAGAGACGATCAAGTCTCTTCGTGCACAGGACAAGCGCTCAGAGCGTTCAAGTACGTTCATTTGTTTGTCATATCGCAACGCGCAGCCAATCAGGAAAACGATAGGCCGAATGAAACCATCATGTCACTTGGTGCAAAGGACGGGGGATCGGGTGTGTCCATTACCACCCTGACTCGCATTTCGTTGAAATTCAGGTCCATTAGATATCAAAATCGCACATTTCGAAAAAGTCGTTGCGGCCGCGTTTGGGGACATAAAGATCAAGACAAAAGCCGACTTGACTGGGATGGGCGATCGCTACCTCGTCCATCCATGGGTCCGCTCTCTGCTCGACCAAGAGCACTCGGGCGGTGCGACTGCGCTCGACGAGACTACACAAGCGCTTTGGTTCGTTGCTCGTCTCAGGCAGCCATTCGAGGCGCTCTTGCTCAAGCAGCCGTCGTGTGTACAGTATAGGCGAGTCCCCGCGGACAGACTGGTCATGGTTCAAGTTCCGGGGGACTTGATAAACTACGCTCGGATGATCGACGTACACTAGTCTTGACTTGAATGCCGTGGACCCCAGATCAGTGGGGTTTAATTGTGGTTTCCTTTGTATCATCGGCTTCGACTACTCTGGTTGTCGTAGAGAAAGGTACTGAAGGTTAATAAACCCTGAGATGTAGCGAGCAGTCATGCGTCTGCTGCGCCAAACGGCAAACTTGACACTGTGACAGCATTCGGGATGATACATTGGTGAGATCATCGAACCATATCCGCGTGAGATTTCAGGGCTTATCACATACCACACCCCCATATGAACGTCTTGTCACCAAAGATCATCTACGGAACGGCATGGTGAGTTACTTGCTATTACGACGCATCATTGTCGTTTACCTTGCGTACATGAACCCAGGAAAGGAGAGCGTACAACGCACCTCGTCGTCAACGCCTTCTTGCAGGGTTTCCGTGCAGTCGATACGGGTGAGTCCATAAGCGGCATGCATGATACGCCTCAGGGGCTTAACGTGACGCCCCAGCCTGTCAACCCAAGCACTATAGGTGCACTTCTATCTGTCCGTCGAGGAGCAGTCTCTCAGATTTGACCTCGCCTCTCACAGGGAGGACCTCGTCGGCGAAGCGCTCGATGTCTTGCAGAAAAAGCACGATGTAAAACGCGACGAGATGTATATCCAGACAAAGTGCATGCTCGATCTCCTTCAGAGACCATGTCCCATCGCGTGTTTACATCGTTTCCACGCATCGCAGGTTCACGCCAATCGGGGGACAAGACCTCAACAAGCCGATTCCTTACAACGTCAAGGATGCTGTCGAAGACCAGATTGCGGCCTCTCTACGAGTGTCCTTGCGCAACCTTCGGACGTCTTATCTCGACTCTTATCTCCTTCATTCACCTTTGAGGACAACGCAAGCGACCTTGGAGGCTTGGCGCGCACTTATGGCCGCCCAGGATGCCGGGACCGTACGCAAGATCGGCGTCAGCAACGTTTATGACGTTCGTACTCTCGCTGCTTTAGGAGAGTTAAGAAAGGTGCAGATCGTGCAAAATCGCTGGCACGAGGGAAATATGTGGGATCCTGACGTGTGGAGGTATTGCAAAGAGCATGGGATTGACTATCAGTTCGTACCCTTTCATCTCCGCCAGTGTCGACGACTAACAATAACCGTAGATCTTTCTGGACGCTTTCTGGATCAACGAGCCTGCTCACTCATCCAGCGGTTATAACCATTGCTGGCCGAATGGACGTAACACCTGCTCAGGTTATCTTCAAACTTGCCCAGCTGCATAGTGTCGTGCCGTTGACGGGCACGACCAACGAATTGCATATGCAGCAAGACCTTGCGGCGGAAAGGATTGCATTCAGGGAAGACGTAGACAGCGAGATAAGAAACATCACCAAATTCATTTGGGGAAGATAAGAACGAAGTGACTGCTTGTGTAACATTTTATTCGATAGCATAACCTGTCCAATCAAGCTTTACCCAGTCAGAGAAATGTATGTTGCCCAGTACATTACGCGGCAGCAGTTAAATGTGCAATGTCGTTTACGAAATGTTCATCCTTCCTGTGTCCGGATACCGTCGTCGAAGTTGTTCCATCGACCATGCTTGTAGACTTGCGGAGTCCACCGACACTTTTGTAACCGCACGTTCATCACCCAAGAACCTCTCGTGCAGCCTTTCGACTTTGACCGCAAACCGAATATCACGGGCTGTGAGGCCCGGAACTTTGATCGGTTTCGTGTCCGTGTCTGCACCAGAGGTGTGCTGGTAGTACGCCACATGTGTGTGAGCGGAAATATAAACGTTGGCATAATCGACCGTGACACGCGCGTGATGCTGATGGCTCGTCAGTGCAGGGAACACATAATCCATCATCTTCTACGCTACTCACGTCTTCTTCATCTTGAATGTCCGCAAGCGCGTCGAAGAATTCGACTGCCGAGCGGAAATTCTTGAAGCTAAAGAGTTTGTTCAAGGAGAACACCTGGAGATCGTCCACGACATCCCCAACGCGACCGACATGCCAATGACACGACAGGAGAGGTCGCACATGGGTCTCGAGGTCCTCGTGGTTGAGGTGAAAGGTGCGCTTCTTGGTGGGTATGCGGGCGACTTCGGGTAACTCGAGGACGATCTTCTGAACCTCCGAGGAATCTGGGATTGTTGCTCTGCACGATAGTGTTGCTCCATTATTTAAACACGACCCACTTTTCGAGCGCGTAATCTGAAACGGGTGACGCGGTCAGGCTGTGTGACGAAGCTCCACTGGCACTTTGCTCACCACATCATCCAGTGTACCCGCTCCTTGGCATGCGTTAGAAGGGTTTTCGTCCATAATGGATGAAGGTGTGGACAACGACCGGCTGCTGGGTACAGTTCGCGCGTACGACACGATGGATCGTGATTGAGGCAACTTTGGCTTCCCCGAGCTCACGATGAGAGTCCAACAAGTGAGCCGCTGCCGGTGTGCATGCTGGAGACTTCCAGGTATTAGTCTAAGCATTTGGTCTGTTGATTGATGTAGTTGTCGATTTATTTAGCAAGTAAACATCGCATATTACGACATGAGATACAGTGATTAGTACAGTTGATCATCATTCGGGCTTGCAATGATTCACGCAGGGCCACGGCATCTGTATCCGCTACTACTATCCTATAAAGACTGCTATGAACGCCTTGGCCCATCTGTGTCAAGTATTGATTAAGGGTCAGGCCCGAAGTCAGAATGCAAGCGCTTGACCTGTGTAGTGACGAACCGGGCCATACGACAATCGGACGTACAACCATCCGCCGTCGGAGACCCGTAGTAGTTTTGCTTTTCAAATTTCCAACCATCGTACTTACCCCGCCGTCCTCGTCCGTCCTTCCCACCGTACCACTCCCGGGATCCCCCGCGTTGCGAGATCGAGCCTGCACTCGACATTCTTGACCACAAACCAAACAGCAAGGCCAAAACACTGGGATGGACGATTGGAAACTGAACCCATACCCATCTGCGAGTCGCGACCGCGTGGCGCGAAACATCCCCTGCCAAGTCGTCAGGTACGGTGGGACCGTTCTTCGATATGGGGTTATCTGCTGGACAGCTGAGTCCGTGTCATTTCGGCGAGCAGCGTGCTACTGATAATGAAACAATTCGGTGCACGCGACGCTCAACGGGAAGCCAAAGGGATTACGCGGTGGGAAAGGTCGTCGAGATAAACGGTGAGTCATGCACTCGCGGACTGGCAGGGCACGTGGTGATGTCCATCTGACAGATTGAGATGGGGTTCGGTCAGAAGGTTCTTCTGGAAGGTACATTCATAGAAGACCAATGAGGTAACTTCAAGTTATCAAGAGGAATGTAACGGAAGGTGGAATCTTCATAGATTTGAAATGTTGGCTAATTAACGAGTGCCGGGGGCTTTGGGATACAAGTGATCGTTCAAGATAAGTATGGAACGACCCTCTGGATTTGCGTACTACTCCTGGTTTATCGTATTGCAAGCCAGGAGCACACCAGTGCTCGTGAAGCATGGGCAATTTCAAGTTACTGCAACTCACTGTGCCTGTGCAAGAAGTTAGTAACAATTTCTTCATTGTCATGGCGAGGTTCTTTTCTCCAATTATAGTTGCGGAGCGGAGAGATTCAAGTATTTGTCCAAGATATGGAACGACCGTATCTTGCGCACTGGCTATCCCTAGCGCCTCCGACATTGTAAGCCGAAAGCAGTGATGCACCGATAACTCGCTGGAACATATGCCTGCGCAAGATCAGTCGCTTTATTGCCATGGCGAGGCATTCTAGGTTGCTGAGCGGAAGTATCTTAGATGGCGAGACGGAGATCGTGTTTCAATTTCGTCAGTTCCCCCACGCCGGGGGTCGGGAGGGGGGGGGCGACTACGGACATAAAAACGTCGCGACCATCGGCACGAACGGCGTTGGACGTTGCGGGGCGCGGGGCTGTCAGTAGACATGATTACGCTTAAGTTATAGTATGGTGTTACAGACCAACAGTTAAGCTTGAACCAGTTCGACACCAGGGAGTTACATCCTGGTTTGCAGATTAAGTATGGTTATTCCAAGAAATATACGTGGCTGTGCTGTAAATGTGTGAATGGAGCACTGCCACGGTCACTGCCACGACCCGCCAGAAGTCCGAGTGAGGCTCGCGCTCGAG
>JBBPNE010000110.1:0-53462 GCA_038090735.1 Xerocomellus amylosporus | reverse complement strand
CCCCCGTGCCACCACCAATCCACCATGGCCCCCTCTGACTCTACCGACATCCCCCCCGCATTCCACTCCGCCGACGTCGACGCAGCCGCCGCCCTCGTCGCCGGCACACACGTCCACCTCGGCCCAGACGACGCCCTCCGTCTCAGGTGCGCTCTCCGGCTCTCCTCCTCCGCCCCCTCACCTCTTGCTCCAGGCGCAAGATCGACCGGCACATCATGCCCTTCATGTGCAGTACGTCCCCGCCCTCTCTCCCCCTCGCGTCCCTCATGCCCTTCCCCCGCAGTCATGTACCTGTACGTCCCCGCTCCGCGCGCGTGTCATCTCTCCAATCCCCCCAAAGAATCACCTTCATGGACAAGACCACCCTCGGAGAAGCAGCCATCCTCGGCATCGAGTGCGTCCCATCTCTCCGCCCCCTTCACTCCCACAAACCCGTCTCGCCAGGCCCGGCGCCCACTTGAGTACCACCGAGTTCAACTGGCTCGGCACCATCTTCTACCTTAGCTATCTCCTCTTTCAATACCCTCAGAATCTCGCCCTCCAGCGCTTTCCCGTCGGCAAGTGGATGAGGTACTGCCCATCCTCTCCACTCCCTCTCCGCTGACTGCTCGCCAAGCATCAACATCTTCCTCTGGGCAGTCATCCTCTGTTGCCATGCTGCGTGTACCTCCTTCGGTGGTCTCTTTGCCGTCCGCTTTCTCCTCGGGATGTGTGAAGGTGCTATCACCCCCGGATTCATGATCGTCACTTCCATGTTCTACACGCGCGCCGAGATGACACGCCGTGTTGGTTACTGGTGTCAGTCCTCCCATCCCTGGCCCGCGATACCTCTCACTTTTCCCATCCAGTCCTTATGAATGGCTTCGCCATCATCGTCCTTGGCTTCATTGCCTATGGTGTCCTCTATACCCATACCCCCAACTTCATGCCCTGGCAGTGGTAAGCACAACAACCTCCGTGTTTCCAACACTCCTCATCTCTCATCCCAGGCTTATGATCATCACCGGCGTTATTACCCTGCTCACCTCCGTCTTCTTCTGGTAAGCATATCCTCAACTGGTTCGTTTACTTCCCCATACGTTGTCAACCGTGCCCCTTGCCAGGCTCTTCTTCCCTGATTCTCCAACAAACGCTTGGTTCCTAACCCCGGAAGAGCGCATTGCCGCCGTGCAACGCATCCAAGTGAATCAGACCGGCGTGGAAAATAAAATGTTCAAGAAAGAACAGTGAGTGGCTTCTATCGAAGTTCTGGTCCCGTCTCATCATTGTCCCTCGAGATTCTACGAAACCGTGAAAGATCCCAAGACGTGGCTTCTGGCATTTTTCGCTGCTGCCGCGTGCGCCTCGTTCATCCATTTGCGTTTCCACTTTCTGATCTGAGAACCCATCCAGTAATATCGTCAATTCGGTCCGCCCCCGTCTCACCATACCCGAATTCGACGCTCAAATAACGTCATTTCCCTAGCTCACTAATCAACGTCAGCTCATAGTTGCCCAGTTTGGTTTCAATGCTATCCAAACGACTTTGCTCGGCTGTGTCGACGGCGTGGTCGAGAGTAGGTGGCTTCGTGAAATCTAACCAGAATTGGCCTGCTGACTGATCCATCAGTCTTGACCATCTTCCTTGGGGTGACGCTTGCCTCACAGCCCTTCTTCGGCCGCGCATATGCTGGTGTGCTGATGTATGTTCCCGCCATCCTCGGTGCGATCCTAGTCAGCACCCTGCCATACTCGAACAAAGTTGGCCTCCTCTTTTCCTATTGGATATCACGTGAGCCGCCGTGTGACCCGTCTCAATGTTACTAATAACCTCTCAGTCTTTGCCATTGCTCCGTTCACGATATTCCTAGGATGGGTAGCTTCCATAACAGCTGGTCATACTAAACGCGAGTTTATGTTCTTCTTCACCTCGGGTTGTAGTCTGATTGATCGTTTAAAGGTATTACCACAAACGCCATCGTACTCTCTGCTTATGCGATCGGAAATGCTGTTGGTCAGTTCATGTGGAAGGCGCAGTACCAGCCACGGTAGAGTTCGTTCGGCTGTTTCACCAACTGAGCTCAATATGTTGCAGGAACCATATTCCGTGGGGTGTCATCACTGCCACCAACTTTTCTTCTGCAGTCGCCCTCCTCGTATTACGCTACCTGTACTCGCGTGAAAACAAAAAGCGCGACCTCGAACCTCGGGATGACACGTACGACACCGTTTACATCAAGACCGAGTCTGGGGAAAGCAGCAAGATCGACAAGGCAAGTATACTTGAGGTTCTCCATCCGGATCTGTTAACCGTTGTCCATAGGCTTTCCTCGATCTGACCGATAAGCAAAACCAAGATTTCCGCTATGTCCTATAAGCCTCCACCCGCAAAGCCTCCTCGGACTCCCGCCTGATATATATGACAGTGGGCCTGCTAATATCTATCTGCGTGTGCTCGATTTGGAGTCTGCGACCCTTCGCTGTCTAGGATGATGGTGGATGATCATCTTATAAGTGTCCTTTACGGGGTGTTCGGTCGGGTTGACTTCCCGTGCCCAAGCAATGATATCCCGTCTTTTGGTCTCCGTCAATTTGTTTGGACAGGCAACATTATCGTTTCCCTCTTGTGAAAGAGAAATGGTGGAGGGTTCCATGTAATTGGAACCTATATCCTCGGAGTCCTCTGAGTAAAGGGAATCAGAGGTACTGGCGCCTTCCAACAAACTCGAACAGGTGCTGCAGAAAGAAGGGGTAAAAGATCTACCAGACGAGGAAAAGTCTTCCCCGCATACGAGGACATGGACGCCATTCAATTCACGAGCGTGGACACCCGATGGGCACGTCGAGTACTCCGAGCTGCATTGCTGACTCGAGCCAAGACTAGCACACCGCTTCAGTGACACGGAGTCGTCCGAGTTATGCTGGTCGCAAGCTGAACAACCGAGGAATGATGGACGGCTGTCGGTCCGTCTAATGCCGGAGTCGCGAGGACCGGTCGTGGCAAACAATGACTTGGATAGATGAAGAACGTGTCGCCGAAGAGTAGTCAACGCCAATAACAGGCGCAAGCGCTCAAAGACCAGCTCACACGCAGGTACGCTGGTAACGGAGGTGCCTGAGCGAAGAGAGAGTTCGTCCACGATGTAAGCGGCACAGTCTATCACGTCCAACTTGCGGCGACGCGGTACGTATGCGACGATACGGACGTGGTGCGCATCATACACGAGACCAAACAGTACCAACCACTCTGGAAAGGATTCTGTGGTGGCTCCGGTGGCTCTTTGTGTCAGCGACGTGAGGAGCGTAAGATGGAATTGCCCATAACTGGTTAGCTCTTCGGGGATGGGTGCCAACGCGAGAGGTCCGGAACGAGAGTCGAGAGTCGTGGAGGGGGGATGTTGCATTCGAGTTGGCTCTTTCATCCCAAGGAGCAAGCACCGTGTGTCATTTTCAGGAAAGACGTCATGTCCCGGGACGAGGGCAAAGTCAATGCGCTGGGGAGTGCTCTGCGATCGGTGACGATTCGTTGCTGGTACGTCGCTAGCTTGCTTGTGTCAGCTGCGTTGTAAGAAGCACTGCCAGTGATGAGCATACCTCCTGAGGCTTGTACGAGGAATGCCCTCGAATGCGCGACGAACGAACGTCGCCAGACAGTCTTCCATCCCAACGTTTGTCGACAACTGCGATACCATGTCCCGCGGAAGCTCTTCATCGGATACAACCAGACGCGCCTCTGCCACGCTTTCGAACCGGACGTTGCGAAAGGGACAATATTGGTTCACGACGCATTCCATTCCACACTTGCCATCAGCAAAAGGTAAGAACTCCTGGTAACGTGCATGACACTCAGCGAAACCTCTTGCATTAAAGTAACACGAACCGACCATCCACGAAGCGGGTACGATGAGTTTGGCGCGTCCTTTGGGTTTCCAGTGAGAGCGAAGATGGAGCACGTATGCCAACGACTGCCGGAGTTCTGGCGGGCACGTCTCGAGCGACCTCTTGTTCAGTAATAACCTGTCTGTAATCATCCAATCTGAAAGAGGATCTGGCCTCGGAGTCTCTCACCTCTCTTGCTCAGGCTTCTCGGAACCTGCACGGAACATCTAGATCTGTGGAATGGGTCGACGGACAGTGGCGTAAGCTTGCAACGGATGGGTACGCAGCTGTCTGGGTTGCCAATGACCACTGGCAGTGGGGCGTGCAACGAAGGCTTGTTGAATGCCGCATAGTACCACAGTGGCGGCTTGAGCAAGACCTGTTACGTCCAGCTTGCAGTGAAAACGACTAATAGAGCCTCCTACATAATAGGGCGAGCAGTCAATTACCGAGCTTCCGATACCTGTGCTGTGTATGCTGTAGTGTTGGCGAGGACGCGGCGGTCATCGAGTTCCGGAACTCATGATCGGGCAAACGAATTCAAATTACTAGCTGCCAACATGTACTAATCATAATCGGTTGACCTCCAGCGAGTTATCTATTTGACGAACACGTTAAACGAACGAGGACACCTTCACTGATTTTCGAACAGCAGCCGAGTTACCCTCAAGGTATCGGTACGTCGTCTGAAATACTCGAGTCGTCTGGTGCTTTGTCTTGGAAACCGAAGAGGGTGCATTTTTGGGTACTATCATCGGTCTTCCAAAGAAGTCAACCGGCGGCTGGGGATGAGGAATTCGAGTTAGATTACCTCTAAAACTGAAGACGTTACAAGCCCTTACCTTGTCGGCAACGTCGACGTGTTTCTCTGTGCGAGCCCGTTTGTTAAGAGGACCAACTTGAAGGTCAGAGCCAGATAACTGGGTTCGTTCCAAGGGACCTTCCTCTTGCGCATTACTTGTCACGTCTCCAACATCATCCAACTCTTGTGCAGAAGCCCTGCGACGACGCCAAATGAAGGATACCGAATGGAAGGTCAAGACCGAAGTACCGACCTCTTATGACCTGGCCGAGCATTCAGTTTCTCAGCTGCAACCGCCTGTCTTGTGACTAGGGAAGCGTCGATCTGTAACGAAGTCAGTCGGAAGGGTTAAAAACTTGAAGAAAAGGCACGGACCTCTGTAGCGATAAGGTGACGAACAGCATATCTCGATACTGCAATATCAGATGCGCGTTTCCCGTCATATGTCACGAAAACATCTATTGGCCTGTGGCTTTTCGTGAGTGGCAACCAAAGTAACGTTGTGGCGGTACACACGGGTCGAGTCTGTAGACCATCTGACCATCTTCTGCTCTTTCTTGAACGAATCGAAGTTCAAGGGAAACCATGATCTCAACAAGTCGGGCGAGCAGAGCACGTTCTGCAGGTTTGATAACTTGGCTGTTGACCTGTAACAAGTCAACACAAGCTCGACATTAATTTCGGTTGTAGACCAAGAAATGAGTGCACTTACCGGTCGCAAAGGAGGTGATATTATTCGATTGATGTATGGAGCGAACTCTAGCTGGAGAACCTGACCCATGATCAGATGTCGGTTCGCCCCTGTATTCCTTCCAGAAGCGCAAACCCCATCAGAGAGTGATTTCAGAATGTCCTCATTGGTGCGTGTGATCAACAAATTCTATGCGCAACGGGCATCAGTGGTCGTAAAGCGCAATATTTGAAGGTACTTGCATCCCAATCCGCAGAGTCCCTTTCAACTCGTGTCCCCGCGCGCTCTCGGCACAGCGGGTGGAATGAAACGAGCAAGTACGGGAGGTATACTTGCAGGCCAAAATCGCCGTCGGCATACATGGCCGAGGAAAATATATCGAATGTTCCTAACCACTCATTTGCCTTCTCGTATCGGGTCATATTTGCATCAAGCTGATGACAGTTCGTATAATGCGCAAAGCATCCTAAAAATATTGAATAATGAGAGGGTTATCTTGAAGAAAACATACCGTTAGCAATGTTGGGGAGGTTGTTGAGTGCTTCTATAGCTCGACTGAGGCGATTTACATATCGTGCCTCCTCCATGTCACTGATCGCCAACTCCCGGATTCGCTTGCGTGACAAGAAAGCAAATACCTCATTCAGGACTGCTGTTGCAGTAACATCTCCCTCCTTCATGCCAACCGTGGCACGACGAATTAACTCCTCTGTGACACCTTCGTTGCGCGACTTTATAAACTGTTCTGTATTGATCAATAACACAAACGATACACAGTGGGATGACGAGCCTGTAGGGTGTTCAGACAGCCTCTCAGATCGCCTTTCGCAACATTGACCAAGGTGCTGAGTGCTCTTGTATCTGCGTCCAACCCTTCGAGCCCGCAGATCTCCCGGAGCCGCTTGACTATGTGAATATCAGCCGGTCGTGTATATCGAATCTGCTTTGCGTGTGGACGGAGTTTAGCTAGCGAATGTGCGTTCTGGTCATTACAGATGCAAACGATGGGCCGCAACAAAGGTCGCTGCTTGTCTTTCTGTGCTCCAGCCTTCCCTGTTTAGTTTAAGTCAAAGTATGAGTCAGGTAAGAGAGCCCGCTCACGTTTTTTCTTCGGTCTATCAAAGGTTAGTGAAACGAGTTTCTGGACGAAACCACTTGACTATGAACAAGACCTGAGTACTCGAAGAGAGCCAAACTAATGACGTACATTGTCACCACCACCAGTCGCCCCGTCAATTTCATCAATAATGAGCAAGACAGGTTTCGTGCTGCCGATTGCAGAGCCTGATTCAAGTATGGGACGGACGCGGTCATCAATTGACTGCGCCGACCGCGTGTCACTGTGGTGCGTTTGGTCAAAATGAAGATTACTATGTACAACAGAATCACCTGGCGTTGATTTCCACTACTTCATAGCCCGCTTGTGCAGCAATGACGTGGGCGAGTGTAGTTTTCCCGAGGCCGGGGGGGCCGGATATCAAGAGCAGCTAATGACGGGGTAGGTTTACAGGGAATGCGAGGTTATCAGCCACCTCACCTTTTCCCTTGGCCGGTGGTATTCGTCCTCGGGATCATAATTCTCGTCATCTTCTCTGGGGCGCTTCTTGTTTCTTGTTTTGCCGAAAACGCACCAGTCCCACTGTTTTACCCAAGCCATCACCTCCCTGGCAACCCTTTCATTACCCAAGAGCTCCGTGAAGCGCTGAGGGCGATATTGATCGACCCATAACATGTCATCAAGGGGGCGATGGGGCGCGTCCGGTTTTGAAATCCTTTTTTCCTTGTGTGAGAATCACGCCTGACGTATGGAAATGGCCTCTGTGCATACGGAATAATAGTGTTTGAAGCCGCGGATACGGAAAGCTCATCCATAAGCCTGTGGATGGGCACATCGAGCAGGTTTGCCGTTGCCAGTGGCGATGTCGAAGACGACTAATGGCCAGGGTTAGTAATGATAGACATGGTATGCGATTCCGCACCTTTCGCAAGATCATCTGGGGTTTGCGTGGGATAAAGAGAGGTTTTCCACCAAAGGTTGTCGCGCGAAGAGGTGCACGAGGATGAGTCAATATCCCGGCAGGAGATATTGAAGACTTGTGGTTCTCTTTGAAATGAACGGGTTTGAGACCCAGGATATCTGAGATTGAAGGGAATGCATCATCTGATTTCCATGAGAAATGCCACTTGCACGGAAGCTGAAATACTTGCCTTGCGATGGTGACAATGGTCCCGTGGAAGGGGCTGTAGTATGTTCGATACATAACCAGAGGTGAAGAACACAAGAACACGGCACGACCCACCATCATTCTCCGACTGCGATGTGTCGTCACTCAGTAAATGAGGTATACGGGGCGTGTCCGATTCGGAGGCACAAGGTTCAGAATCGAGCGTCGAAATGGATGAACCACCCAAGAGACCATTGGAGACGAACGCGGGCGGTGAAGCGGAGGGTCCGGGGCCGAGTAATCCAGTTGGCAGGAAACCGTCGTTCATAGTGTTACTTGCTTTGATACGCGTCTGAACGCGTCTGTGGCGATCGTGATTTTCCCACGAACGCGTCTGTGGTCATATTTATTATTATTATTATTTAAATTCGGAAATCATTTTTATTTGATAATTAATGATATTCCCATAGTTGAAGGTCTCTAAGTCCTACTTGCATGGCCAAGGTCATTTTACATAAGCGATACGGCCGAAGTCGGGTTAGTCGGAGCTTAGAACTGAGTTCGAAGTTTACTTGGCGCGTCGGGACGAGTATTTCTTGTACTCAAATTCCTCACTTCGAGTTGTCTTCGTCGTTCACCACAATGCTTACCGCCCGCGGCGTCACTCGCGTCTCCAGGAGAGCCGTCAACAGCACAAAGAACTCTAGTCGGTTCTTGCAAACTGCCTCACCGCTGTTGGCCCGCTCCTCCCTTCCGTCTCCGTCGTCGAAGCAAAATGCTGCAGCCCGTTCTTCACGCATTTCTGCTTCCCAGCCAGGTCGGTATTCCTTTGTTTTCCTTTTTTTGGTACTCATGACATGTTTGTGCATAGTGCGCCATTATGCATCGGAAGCCAAGGGAACCATTGGTTCCGTGAAGACGGTCATTGGCGCCGTCGTTGACGTGCAGTTTGAGACTGATGCTCTCCCTCCCATCCTCAATGCCCTCGAGGTCCAGGATTTCCACGGTGGTCGTCTTGTTCTCGAAGTTGCATCACATCTCGGTGAGAACTCTGTTCGTACCATTGCTATGGACGGTACGGAGGGTCTTGTCCGTGGACAGAAGGTAGTTGACACCGGTGCCCCCATTCAAATCCCTGTCGGCGCTGCAACTCTGGGGCGAATCATGAATGTCATTGGAGAGCCCATTGATGAACGTGGACCCATCAAGGGTGTCAAGCTCTCCCCCATTCATGCCGACCCTCCTCCATTTATTGATCAATCAACTACCGCTGAAGTCCTCGAAACGGGTATCAAGGTTGTCGACCTTTTGGCTCCCTACGCACGTGGTGGAAAGATTGGTCTTTTCGGTGGTGCTGGTGTTGGCAAAACTGTGTTGATTCAGGAATTGATCAACAACGTCGCTAAAGCCCATGGTGGTTTCTCCATCTTCTGCGGTCAGTATATACTCCTATTCTCTATGGGGTGCGGTATTGAATATCATGTCTTGTTTGACAGGTGTCGGCGAACGGACTCGTGAGGGTAATGATCTCTACCACGAAATGATTGAAACTGGTGTCATCAACTTGGAGGGTGACTCCAAGGTCGCCCTCGTTTTCGGTCAGATGAACGAACCCCCTGGTGCCCGTGCCCGTGTCGCATTGACTGGCTTGACTATTGCTGAATACTTCCGTGACGAAGAGGGTCAGGACGTGCTCCTCTTTATCGACAACATCTTCCGTTTCACCCAGGCTGGTTCCGAGGTGTCCGCCTTGCTCGGTCGTATTCCCTCAGCCGTCGGTTACCAGCCAACTCTTTCAACTGATATGGGTGGCATGTACGTGGTTTTTTCCCCTCTTGGTTGTGTTTGTGATTGAAAGGATTCTAGGCAAGAACGTATCACAACCACGAAAAAGGGCTCGATTACGTCTGTGCAGGCTGTCTACGTCCCTGCAGATGACTTGACTGATCCCGCCCCGGCAACCACATTCGCTCACTTGGATGCCACAACTGTGTTGTCCCGCGGTATTGCCGAGCTCGGAATTTACCCTGCCGTAGATCCTTTAGACTCGAAGTCTCGTATGCTTGATCCCCGTATTGTTGGCCAGGAACACTATGATGTTGCTACTGCGGTCCAGAAGATCCTGCAAGACTACAAGTCTTTGCAAGATATCATTGCTATCCTGGGTATGGACGAGTTGTCGGAGGAGGACAAATTGACCGTATGTGTGACGGATATCCCACCCTCGATAATACGTGTTGACAACATGGATTCAGGTTGAGCGTGCCCGTAAAATCCAGCGTTTCATGTCGCAACCGTTCCAAGTTGCCCAAGTCTTCACCGGTTACGAGGGCAAGCTCGTTTCTCTGAAGGACACTGTCCGGTCGTTCAAGGAAATTCTATCTGGCAACCATGACCAGCTGCCCGAGTCTGCCTTTTATATGGCTGGTACGATCGAGGACGTCAAAGCAAAGGCAGAGCAGCTCGCCAAAGAGATGGGTGGCAACTAGAGATATAGATACTGTGGACATGATGCTACCTGTATGCCCTGTGGCCTGCATTGTGTCGACACAAAATCTTTTATGATACCGCATCCTCGTAGAAAAGCTTGGAGCATATTGAGGTAATGGGCCAAAAAATGTTCCCGGGATTATTGGCACCACGACTCGCTTCTCTTCTGAGGCGCTATAGCCAAGTGGTTACGGCGACAGATTAGAACCTGCACAAGTTCATCTGTTACTCTTTGAGTGCGCAGGTTCGAATCCTGCTGGCGTCGTCTTGTAAAGTTTTTATTTCTTGTCCAATGGCATCTTGAGCGTTAGATGATGCTGTGCACCACTTGTGATATTTGCGTCCATCATCCGGCCTCACCTCCACAGCAATGGTTCCTACAATCGATGAGCTGGAGCAATATTTCAACTATGTCGAACGCCTTGTCGTGGATACTCTGGCGGCTGCCTCGCCTGACCTTCCAAACGTCCAAGAAACCCTAAACCGTCTCTGGCTCGACATTTCTCGGTTTGGTCCTCCTGGTCTACCTTCTCTCTCGGATATCCATGTTCCTGGACTTGGGGCATTCGAGGTACCGCCTCCTCCTCCGCCTCCTCCCCCAAAGTCTCTGATCGACAATGCTGGAGACTGTATTGTCCAGCATCCATGGATAACATCAGGCGTGGTCATTTCAGCTCTCGGAGTCAGCTTACTCGTGGGATACCGTGTCGTCCGCATGAGGTCTCTTAAAGGGACACGAGTCAAGGCAACGTCTCCGCAATCCGAGAAACGTCAGGTTGTTGGTGCGTCCTCTTACGTGTCGCTTATGGCGGCAGCTTGATATGTCGACAAGTCATTTTGGGCGGTGACCAACCTTTGGGATTGCCTTTGATCGCGGAATTCGAGAAACAAGGCTATATTGTCATCACCAGCGTTGCATCCCCGGAAGCTGTCAATGCCATTGAGAGCAAGGGACATGGCTACATTCGTGCCCTCATCCTAGACCCTAATGAGGTACGCTCTCCCTTCACCCTTCGAAGAGACTGCCTGACCATTTCATGCCAGCCGGGGACAATCCCTATTTTCCTTAGATCTTTGGCATCTACACTATCTCGACGATTCCCCATAACCGCCGCAGGCGACCCATATGCGCCCACGCCTTATCATCCCTTGGTACATTCTGTGATATCGTTGCTGACCATGCCAACTACCTCTGTCCACTGTGCACCTGCACCATTCGAACAAGTCTCGTTGCGCAGCACCTATCTTCCCCATCTCCTTTCCACACACGTTGCACCACTTCAAACAATCCAGGCCTTGTTGCCGCTGCTCCGCACAGACGCCTCGCGTACACGTGGCCACAAATCAATCATCCTATGTTTGCCGGCTGCTGACGCACGTGTGGGACTCCCATTTGGGAGTGTGAGCGCCATGAGCGCTGCTGCCACTCATCGTGCGGCAGATGTTCTCCGCCGGGAAATTGCTGCCGCTCAAGGGATGAGCGCGATCCGTATCGTGACCGTCGATGTAGGGGCAGTCGGCTCATCGACGAGTGATCCCGGTGTTAGAGTCAATATGGATGACTGGACTCCTTCGGAGAAGGCCACTTACGGGGCGGCATTCAGTACGCTGCGAGAAATCCGAGGTTCGCGTGTTCCAGTGGACGTGTCTACTTTTGTCGACAGTCTTGTCGGCGTGGCCAGTGGTGGAACTAGAGCAAGATGTTCCGGGAAATTCGTATTTGGTATTGGTTTCGGTCTTTTATATGAACAGGTCAAGAACTGGATACGAGGTGATAGATTTTCTATTGGGGCAGGAGGTCAGTCGCGCCGCCAGATCGTTCCGTCAGCTCAACTCATGGTTCGTTAGCTGGCACGTACGCAATTGCGTCGTACCTCCCTTCCGTGCTCCTGGATAACCTTCTGGTCCTTCCTCACCTCCTGGTGAACATACGCAATCGCCTTCTACCTCCTCCACCCCTCCGGGCTGACCCTCCCAGGAATCGTACTGTCAGATCTGTGACTCCTGCCTCTCACCCAGAGACTGGTCCAAGCACTGGGACGCCTTTAATTCTACAACGATCTATTGGACAAGTCTCTGCGATTCCAAAAGCCGCAGTAATTCCCGAGTCGCATCCCGAAGTCGACGAACAGGAGATGCCCTTCGACGCAGATGCAGAGAGTAATGACGGGGACCTTGAGAGCACTAGTGTTGCAAGTAGTTGGGTGAGTTTGGGACCGCATGAGTCCTCCGAGTGACTGGCGGATGCATATATGGGCCTTGGGGTTTCGCTGATGGTGACGTCTGTGGACACTTGTACCTTGGGCTGCAAAGTCGATGTTATGAAATGACATAGACTTCGAAAACTACGTCGTCTGTAAATTAATTGTTATCGTTGTTCGTCCGCATCTTCTGACTTGCCAGTGCTTAGTTCGTGCGACCTGGCACTTCATACTGACACGGCATCAGCCAGTTTATTGGGCAGTTTGAAGGATGGGTAAGTTCCAAGGCTGAAAGAGCATGAGCCCTGCCGACATTCTCTTCAGGCGTTTCTCTCTGGCTTGTGCCTGCGGCAGCACAGATAGATGTAATCAAATCTTGTCTCCCGAAACGCCCATCGACAGATCATCCTCTCTCCCCGAGCTCCTATCCCGCTATCCTACCTCACATAACTCTTGCATCGGTCGCTTTGTCGGATCCCGGGATCCCGGATTTGCTCCTCGATGCTGTTCCAGAGAGCCAACAACCAATCCGTGCCAACTTCCAGTCCCTTGTCGTCGGTGACCACTACTTCCGCTCCGTGTTCATCGACATCCAACCCACGCAAGCGCTCGTCGATTTCCAGAACCAGTTATTGAATAACTTGCGTCGTCGTGGCCTTGAACCCCGTGCTCCGAGGTTCCCCCACATGTCGTTGTGTTACATCGCAGACGAAGACGAGAGCCATCGCGACAGGACAGCACAGGCGTTGAGAGACACGGGTGTGGTTACTAGCGAGACGCGGTCCATCTCACTACACTGTGGCAACATCACTCTACCAGGCTTCGATGGTGCGGAAATTTGGGCGGTCAACTGCGAAGGTCCTGTCGAGACCTGGGAAATGGACGAGAGAAATGTGAAATTGACTACAAAATCGTAGTACATACAGTTCGATCGTGGAAGCGAAGTACATGAGTTGTAGGCATTGTAAACATCTAAAACGAGCCTCTGGCATACAATGTACATTGATACAACAGGGTTCAATAAAGAAGGGGAGGTTTGGCAAGCGGGTAGTACAAAAACTATAGGAGGAAATACGCAAGCGCCGACATGGCTAGTGCGACCAACAACACCAGTAGAAAATGTTGAAATTTGCGGCGGAAGCTGTTCAACTCCAACCTCATGGTATTCGTCTTCCTGTCTCCATCATCAAAAAACGTTTTGTAGCGGTGGTTCACGGCACTCCATTCAATGTTCCCCGCTACCCAGTCGATCAGTCCGTCTGCATATGCTGCGACTTGTTGATCCAGATCCCGATTAAACGAAGGTAGCTTTTTCCTGTATGTGTGGAAGCGGTCAAGGGCCACCGTAAACAGTTTCTCGGTATGATCGAGTCTCTCCTGTAAATCAAGATGACCAGTCATCGGGTCTTTCTGCATGACCGTCAGAAGGTTGTTCAATGCTCCATTATCGCCGTATTCCTTCTTGAAAGAGTAGACATCCTAGATGAAATGCAAGACGTTTAGTAAGGGAGGACTAGAATATTGTTTCTCACGCACGTTAACAATGTAGACCATATCCAATGCGACGTTCTCCATCTCTCTTATGATTGGATTTGCCAAAACATCGTTGGGGATGTAGAGGCGGCGAGTAGACCGCATTAGAACAAAGCATGGACGAGTGCCGATCGTCTCCCGACGCGTGATCATGTACGACTGAATGTCGCGAACTGTGTCCTTGTTCGAGTGGGCTTCCCGGTCGAGGGCTTCTTGAATGGTGTTCTTGGAGAAGTCTTCATTCGAATCAATGAATTGTGGCCAGTGAAAAGGGTCGACGGAGGCTTTGATATTAGGGACTAATTCCCTACGTCGGAAATGATCAACAAGACCATGGCTCGAGATTGTTAACCAACCTGCGCATTGTTTTGATGAATGGATGTCGAGAGCTTTCTTCTTTGTCACATTGGCTCAGCGTTCTCATCCACAACTGTGAGCGAGCCAGAGCCTTTGCGCTCGAGCAGCGATCACTGTACAAAGTACCTCAACACATGTGCAGATGAGATGATGGATAGTGCGTACGTCAACTCCTCTAGCATGAATGATACTGTCATATAGTCAAGAATTCCCCTCAACTGCTGACAGGAAGCACGAGGAAACGCCAAAGCTGCTAGCAGAGGCATTTCGGCATTATAGACCTCCTAGCAGCGGGAGTCAGAGAGTGTGAGTCAACAGACGCAAGTAGCAGACACGCACAATGGCGAAGAGCCAGCCGATCTTATCATGAACCCATGAGTGGTATCCGGTATCAGCGTCCTGAAAGTAGGGACTGATCTCGCCACCTGGTTTCTGGGGAAGTAAACCGAGGAAATTAGGAAGACGGTAAGCTTGCGTGGGCATTGGGACTCGGGAGTTGGTCTCCTTGCATCGTGATACATGCTATTTGTAGTTCCTACGGTGGGCGTGCACCTACGGCATCAGGATCCAAGGTGAAACCAGCGTGTACCTAACTGGCAGTCATCCAAGACAGCTCGGTTGTCGAGAAAAGACCGCTCTAAGCACTCACTGACCTCATGGTCGGGTGCGCGTGGGGAGGATCACTGATGCGTGTCAAAATCGCGTAAGGGCTTGATTATCACGGGTTTGCCAGTCTCAGTGGCTCCGTGTGGTGTGGCTAGAGCGTGTCCATAGAGGTACCTGTAAAGGTTCAATGACTGGGTGGCGAAGGGAAACATTGAATGATGATGCGATTAATGTCTTACCACTAGATCACTGTGACCCTGTTGTCTTAGATTTAAAGCGACGCTCGACAGGTACAGTAGGGTATAGTACGTACAAACATAGTAACAAGCATGGAAAGCGGCAGGGGCCCATAACGGGCCTACTGTGGGAGTCCTCGCGTCGCACCGATCATACGTACTAAGCACTGGTGTTATTTCTAGTGTATATCATTTCAATGTAGAATCTCGAAGGTGAAGGGACAGGTGACGCGGGCTGAATCGACGCGGCCAAAAGCTAAAAAGGACAAAGTATGAAAACATCACACGATGAGACACCATCATGGAGAAGGGAACGTGAGTGTGCTTGCGGAATGGCATGGCCTGGAATGAATTAGATTTATAACGTCCTTTGCTGATCTAATGCAAATTCAGAGGATGAAGACGCTGACGGGGGCTCGTAGAGGGGCAACGGAATCGAGTAGTCAAGCTTCCGTTCGCCATTTGAGTGAAAGAGCTGTGAATACGCCGGAAGAATTTGCGTGTAAGGTAAATTCTTCCGCACGTCTTCACATCGGTTCTCCATAGTATTTCTGGAGGGTATTGTGGCTTCGGGTACATTGACGTGACTCATTGGAAGAGAAAAATGGAGACGTTCGAGTATCGTTTCACCCGAATCGGCGAGGTCATACTCGCAGCGAATCACGACGTGCATGTAGTGCTCAACGCTGAAAAGCGGACTACTCTCGGTGATCCGACGCTTCCGGGTACCCGCCCAATCGCGCGAATAGGGCTCCGTAAAGATAGAAATCTTGGTCTCCAGAATGTACCAGCCGTCTTCAGGAGTATGGCCCTGTGCGAAAATATGGCCATCCCCTGAAATGACGTATCTGCCCGATTCGGCGGGAGAAAGGAGAGAGAATGATCGTTTTACACTTGATCCAAATGTCCCGAGAAAACCGGAGTCGTATAGGGTACGGATGGGGTGAGGGTTTCGCAGCGGAACGCGAGGTGGCTGGTGGCTTTGCGAGGGAACGGGATACTGGTCAACGTCGTCGCGATTCAAGTTGTTCCTAGTTGCCGACTGGGTATTAGACACTGACTAGTGAAGCTTAGATGGAGCCAAACCTGTACACTTCGACCTGCTCTACATCGACGGAAAACTCTGTTATCCTTAGTTGTTTCCGCTCGGAGTTGTCCAAGTCTTTTCCGCGGACACGTAAGATAAAGGGAATGGAAGTCTCATTCATCGCTGTAGCACTCGGTATGCTGGCGACAACCTGAATCTTCTCCAAAACATCGCCTGGGATGGATCTTCGAGAGGGGCCCTCTAAATCGGGTGCGCGACATGCGTTCACAATGTAGAGAGACATTTCGAATGTGCTGGAAGAGGATCCAGGTTGGGGTTCAACGAAGCGCCGAAGAATGATTGGACACCAATGCGCATCGACTGTGCGTGTACGGGAACGGACAGGGCCACAAATGTTCGTGAAGGAAAACGAGGAATGACCGTGGTTGATATCGACAAATGTAGCAGTGGCATAAAGAGCGTAAGAAGCCCCGGTTGCTTGTAACGAGGCATCCCCATATACCGAGGTGGTTGGGAGCCAGCCGGGCACCGGGATATCAAAAACAACATTCCACAAGCAAGGTTTATCAGAGTCCTCGTGACCTTCGTTTGAGAGGTCCACGGGGTCGCTAGGTAGTAATTCCCGCGTAATTGAGCAAAGACGGATAGGAGCATATCCGGTTCGAGGAGAAAGCGTTTCTGACTGGCCTTCAAAGGTGATAGTCAAGGATTTTAACACAATACGCGTAGTTGTGCTTCGTCGGGCGAATAGCGAAGAGGGGGAGATGAGTGAGACGGAAACATGACCTGAAAGCGAGAATGTCGATCTAAACAAGTATGATGAGGCTCGCGACAACAGAAAATGAAGACCCTCTTACGACGAATCCGCATCCCCATACATGTCCAGGACGTCTGAGAATGGTCGGATGCTTAGTGCAAGGGGCATCTGTGCTAGAAAAGGGGTGAACTCTGGTCAAGAAGTCGGGAGATGGATCGGCTTAGGGCTTGGTGCGCTGTAACTCATTATATATGGACACATGCCACTCGGTTACACGGGGGTGCGGAGACAAAGGTAGCCAGGCCGAAGGGTTGCCTGGTACGAAGCGGGTGGGATTGAATTACGGTCGGCAGCGCTGTTGCATGGTCCCCGCGGCCTGGTACAGCGAAAATCGGTCAATAGAGGCATTCTGGCATCGGATCCCATTGTTTCATCAACTGGCGAGTTGCCTTTGTGGGAGCACAAAGGGACCGGAAACGTGGTCGTGGTAGGAGAACAATGGAGAACTCGCTTGTCAGCGCGGGAGCTGGGATGCCCATTGTCCCCCCTTTACGGGTCAACGTTAGCCGCGAAACTTTACAGTACTCGACACATATTCGTACTTAGCAGATCACGCCAACATAGTGTAGCTCCACTCATCCAAATACCTTGGGCACCGCCAACGCATCCTCTTCTCTTTGGCGAAGTGCCTTTCTCCGTGCATTATCTTGCTCAGCATCCTTTCGCTTGCCGTATCTGTCCCCCTTGCTTTGCTTGACCAATCTCCTTATCGCCGTTGGTGTGATGAATTCTGTAAAGTTCGTGTTCCTGTCAAGGATTGGCATCTTGATACCAGGTACAACTACGAACCTGGATTAGAGTAGACAGTGACGCCGCCAAAGGCACCCTCGAAGATCCGAATGGGTGTTAATACGAATCGAGGTCCAATCTCGACTAACGATGTGCTCGGGGGAGCATTGGGTTGCTGAGGATCTTTTTCAAAGATCTGGCGTGCAAGGCATTTAAACACCGTGAAGGGAGTATCAGCACGCGGAATTAACCTGAAAGTTTCTGAACCAGATCTTGTTGTCGAGTATGGAGAACGTCAAAACATGGTCGATGAACGGTTTCGCTCTTCGAGCCAAAGGAGGAACACCGAAAATCTGGTAAACAGGCGGTTAGATGAATCATTTAATAGAACTATCTCTCGCACATGCGTGAAAATCTCTTTTGTGAGCTTTCCCCACTCGCTCTCGTCAAATGCCTTGTCGAAACTGAGTATACCTCGACTCCCTTTGAGGCAATTACCGGTCATCTTTAGTTCGTCCATCGTGTGCACATTCTGTACGTGTAGTTTTATGGTGGGTCCATTGGGGGTCTTCGCTGCCCACATATAAAGATCCTCGTGTCTCCGCGCCTCAAAGTACAGAGTATTGTTGCAGTTATTAAGATCTGCTAATTCCGGGAGGAGATGCAGTTGAGATTTTGAATCCAACTTGGATTCTGCGAACAGGGCATGATGTGAATCTCTGGTCAAAGGATTTGGATTAGCATGGCAACACACCTTTCTTAGCGTGAGGCAAGAGAGCCTCCAGATCGCTCATGAGGTGCCGCATGCGGTGGGTGACACCACGGGAGGAGAGCAGCAGGACACGCTGCTTGTTCCTCTTTTTTGGTTGGACTAGCGCCTCGTCGTCGACGTCCATGTCGTCCGCCTTGCGTTTAGGCTTACTTTTTGATTCGGCTTTTGCAGCATTGGCCTTCTGCGCTCTCAGTATGGACGACATTGGATTCAACAAGCTTTGGACAAAACACGTATAGGCGTGCAATATTACGTAACCGCAGCCCTTACGGGTACAAGACTACGCATCGATACGAAACAAACGACCTCTCCGACAACAAGCAAGTGCTGGAGCGGGGAAATGACGCGAAAAAGAATTATAAGATCCAGTGATCTCAGGAGGAGGATGACGAAGCTGAAGCCCGAAGTTGCTTTTGTTTCTCTTGTTCCAATCGCTATTCAAAGGTGTCAGGACGGCAGACAAACCTGGGAACATGCACATACATGGTACAATAGTTGGACCGCCATTTGGATATTGGCGGGTTGCCCGGTGATCACTACCAGCCTTTCGCCTTCCGAACCGGATGATGGAGCACCGTTCAGGCCAGCACCAGGCTCCATAATTTTGATCTGGCTGGCGCTCATATGCCTTATCTCATTGATTTTGCTACCACCCTTCCCAATGATGCATCCCACAAGATCGTTTGGAATGTAGATCTGCTGCGTTTGTAACTGCTGCTGGGGAGGGTTGTGTGACGGAGCATATGGTTGATGCGACGAATAACCCGGCACATAGGATGACCCACTATACGGTGGACGCCGAGTGTTAGTGTTGGTGCTGCTGTTACTGTTACTGTAGCTCGAGGGACGATAGTTTGAATGGGTGGACGATGGCATACGGTCCTGTGCCTCGATGAGTATATTGCCGATATAATACGTCGCGATGTGGATCGCATCAGCAACCCCCGCCACGCTCAGGACACGCTATGGTTATTAAATCGCATGTAAGGTTTCAACGCCAAAGTTTCTTGAGCACCTGATGCTTACTTCCGTCGAGCCAGGGAGCATGCCCTCGCTCGCGTTCAACCGCGCTCCACTGGCGTCTTGAATTTCCTTAATTTTGGATCCTTGCTTGCCTATCACTGACCCCATACGGGAATTGGGAATCATGAACTTGATAGTGACTGCGCGGCTTCCGGGGACAGAGGGGACGTCAAAGGGCTCGTCATTGATTCTCCGTACAATAAGGCCAAAGGCCTGATGATGATGCCGCGTGAAGCCTATGAGCCAAAAAATGATCGAGTACTTGCCTTGGACACTGCATCAAGGGGCCCGCTAACGTTGAGGATTCTCTCTGGATTCCCGGGGATACTCTCTGAAACCATGACGCGGGCGCCGCTCTTGTCGCGAATCTCGTTGACATGTGAGCCGCCCTTGCCAATGATAATTGACGCATCTTGCGTGACGATCAAGCAGCGCATATGAATCATGGCCGAAGGTGGGGGAAGTGAAGTGGAAGAAGAAGGTGCTGCAGAGGTAGTTGCGTGTGACCTGCTAGCTTCGTCTGGCCTGGTGCGGGAATCTCCACTCTTGGTGTCCGACGACGAGGGTTTGGGTGAGGGAGTAGACGCCGTCGTATCTGCTACTGATGCGGGGCCTTCTGCCATATTCACATCATGAGTCATAGACGGATGAGAAGGTGGGCCGGAATCTTGGGTCTTCTGAGCTCGTAAGTCATCCGGGGATGCCGTAGCGCCTGTATTTGCACGCTTGTAATGCTTTTTCTCGTCCGAGTCTGACGGAGAACGGGACCGTTTGCGGTTATAGTCAACTTCTGCCATGACGAATTCAGCCAAAAAAACAAGAATGAGATGGGGGTTTGGGGATGAGGGCTTGAGAGTGATGATGATATGGAAGATGGTTTGTACTGGGAATCGGAGGGACGGATTTCTGACGGGGAAGGGGGGGAGGAGGTGAGGAAATGGTGGATTCGAGCTGGGTAATCGCCAATGGATAACGAAATAAACATACCTGGCAACTATCTTTCAACCGAAAAAAGTTCAAGCAAAGTAAAGGGGACGAGGACGAGGACGAGGGCGAGGGTTCACCCAACCACACAAACATGTCACAATACAACGACACAGCCACTTCTCCTCTTCTTTAAGTCTAGAGTACTGCGTAGCCACCAACCAACTGTAATGATTGATCTACCCATGTATTAGGTACGTACGCCGGGCGTCTGATATCTGGTAACGTTGAGTTTTCGATCACATTCGGGCACCGAATGTGAATAGCAACTTCAGGACGGTCCTGATGGACATATAGCAATCCGCCTGTCAAGAACTCCTTGCCCGAGGTGGGCGGGGGACTGAATGCGAACAGCTCTCACCGCTCGATCTGGAGCTCTGCAGATGCAGGAATGTTTCGTGATGTCACACTGGCAGTCAGTTCTGAGCGCACGATCCTCATTGATCAGGTTGATGCGATCTCGTAGATAGTCAGCATCGAGAGCTGAGCTAGACATATCGTGGTTCGAGTTGTCATCGGGAGCCGTACCGCACTAACTGAACCAGTCATAATCCATTATCAGGACTCGTGAAAATGCTTGCAATTTGTTTCAAAGAGTCTGCTAATTACACCGGATCCTGGAGGGGGCACAAATAACTTGGTTGAGCAAGGATACAAGGGGTATGAAAGATCCGCGCGGCATCAAACGTTTACAACACGAGGTCCGTGGTTAGTTCCTGTTTGAAGCTACCAATTCCTTGATGAATCCCTCCCAACGCGTTTCCCATAATTCCATGAGTCGTATTGTCTCGGCTTCCCCGAGCATGGAATGCTAAACGATGGAAGGCTTATTCATCCGAGACTGAGGAGGAGGGGAAGAGCAATACAAACCACAATACTGTCACGAGCGAGATGGCCAAGCATCAGGAGGCCCGTTATCTCACTGGCAACAAGGACCTGATTCACTGTCAATGTCATCTGCGGACGGAGACAAGCATCGTGTTTACCTGATAAAAATCAAAAGAGAGGCCCATATTCTGAAACATCGCAGGGTCGTCGGAGCCAAGTGCTACTGGAACACCGTGATTTAAAAGTATGGGCAAGGGATGCATGGGCATGGAAGAGGTAAGACGCTGTTTCAGGTGCAGTGTAAGTCACGAATGGCAAAACGAATGTATAACCATTACAAGTATCTCATTCCTAGCGCCAATAATCGGAACCATGGACTTCAGAACGGCATCATAACTCACGAGATAGGGCAAACCTCCAAGGCTATTCCTTTCTCTCTGCATATCTCCATCAATTTAGGATGCTTCACCAAAGAAAACCTACAGTTGGTGTGAATGAACCAACGGTGATGCAAACAGTCAGTTGAATGGTACCCATGCCCTATACGCTTCGTCCCGAGTAGGATTGCATCGTACAGGTTCTCATCAGCACGCGCACCATCGCCACAAGTTTCTCCGGCGTGGAAAATGAAAGGAATATCAACATTCGTTTCCTTCTGTCGCTGCTTGAAGGCCATCAGTTGGTCCACGTAATGATGCAAAGGGTGAAAGATATTTTCGTCTCCGACAAGGTCAAAACCTAGGAACGCCGCAACCACTCAAAAAGTCTGCCGCGAGAAGAGAGTGAAAATCCGCACCGACAATTAATTCAGGGAACGTCTGTTTCATCTGTATGCAATCCTCTAGGTGATCTCTCAGTATGTCACCATCACAATCCCGAACAACTGAGTAGATAATCTGAGTGAATCGCACTTAGCAATTTATACGCACCACTTAATAAAAAAAATCAAAACCTTTGCACCAAAGAAATCAGGGTGCTCTTCCTTAAATTGATTGACTACTAGGTTAAATGTCCTCAGCCAGTCAACATGTGGGATATTCTCCTCTCCGTCTGAACCAATCATGAATCTGAGGAAAATTTGTGGTTAAGAAATCATGTGTGAAGTAGCAATGCTGCTCACTTGGGAGCGAAATTGATCCGTGCCTCTACATAGGATATCCCATCCTCAAAAGTCTCCTGAAGAAAGTGTCGGATATAGTCTCCCCATATGGGGAAATAATAGACAAGGCGCTACTTGCATGTCAACACCTTCATTTGGGCGGCAGAAGCAAAGAAGGACAAACGCGGGTCAGTGCCACAGCAGAGCGAAATACATCCCAGATCTAATCGCAGTCAGCATGACGTGCCAGGATCACCCAAGGGCTTGTTCTCACCCTGATATTGTTGTTATGAGTAATGTATGCATCGCTTGGATTGATAGACATCTTGCTGATGATCCATCGATCAAATCCATCGGGCCCTCCCAGGGTCACGTCAAATCTTTCGCGGGCCGTTGCAAGAGGCACCCAAGCATTGGGAAAATATCCTGGATCTGTAAGTGACGGTACGCTGGTTTTCGAATTGCCAGGAATTGGTCTCAATTTTGGCTGGATGAATGCCATATTGGCTGAGGTGATCAACTCCGGTGAAGAAATGTGAATGGCTGGGTGGCGCAGTGCGATGTCAAGCAGAGTTCTTGCCCCAACAGTCAAATCAAGGTGAGCGTGAAGCAGGGCTCCTTTTGGCATCTGCGGGGATGCGAAAGTGTTTAGGAGTCCGAGCGGGCTGACCGAGGCAGGTGGAAAAAACCTTGGAAATGATTTGAAAGAGCTTCGTTTTCTGAATGATGCTCTTGCCTGATCTTCTGTCAGTCCAAGAACACAGCTGACGGAGCGTACATGCCAGTGAGGAACTCCATTCCGGGGAACGGATGCGGAACAGCGTCTTGCTGTACGTTCCATACGGATTCAACATCGTCGGCACGGATACGGCGGACAATCTGGTCCGCTTGGCTCTCCAAGATAGTGTTTGGGCGGATATGATCCGCACGAAGCGCTCTGTCGGCCTTGATTAGCGCATCGCGCTCTGCCTGGTAGTCTTCGAGGGAGGACATGACTAACAGAAGATACGAGCGTACTCATATTGAATCTTGATGGATACCTAAAATGGATTCAGCGCCTACGCATATGCATGCACGTGACTTGTTCAGCGGGGCTGGCGAAAGGCGACCTTTCTAACCATCAGCCGGTCAGCATGTCTTCGGAAGACGAAATGAGTGAGGACGTTCCCGTCTTTACCGAGAGCGAGACGTTCATCTGAAACAGCCGCCTCGCAGACAACTGGGAGAAACGCCCAGAATCCCCGGCTGCGCGTCCATCTAATGCCACCAAGCCCCGCGTTCAGCCCCGCAAGAAAACGAAAGCCAGCTCACCAGGGCCGAGCAATGTACCCCAAGAGAAGACCTCCTCCAAACGCGCGCCAGCCACCCATCTGGGCTCCGTCGATGACAATGAAGACGTAGTAGATACTGCGATCGCAAAACCAGGGCCAAAGTCCGACAAACCTCATTCCAAGGCAACTCCCGTCGCGAATGGCCAACAGGGTCAGAAAGGCCAAGAGAAGGCGACAGGTTCAAAATCAATCAAAAAGCTGCCAGTTCCCGATGACACAATGGAAGTGGACCGGGGGGAAAACGAAGTCAATGTGCAGACAACCTCCCGTTCTACTACAGCAGGAACCAGTAACATCCACTCTTCCTCTGAGGTGAAAAGTCGAAGGGAGTTGGACCGGTGGAAACAGAAAGCCAAAGATGTACGTTTTCGTTTCACACCTTTGTTGTTTGGAGCCTAATGACACAGATTACAGCTTGAGTCTCAACGGGACGCGTTATCGAAGCAATTGGAAGAGCTTTTCCAAATGCGCAGGACGGAGCCAGAGCAAGTCCTCGAACAACTACAAATACAATACGATGAGCGTGCTAAAAGTATGTTGGAACCTAATAATCTGTTGCACCTAATGATCGGTCGCAGCGCAGGACGCTCTCATCAAGGAACTTACTTCTCAGCTAGCGCGGGTTGAGCCACTCTCTCGCACAGGCCAGGCAGTCGCACTTCATTTTCTAACAAGAGAAGCGGCCGACGAGGAGAAACGTGCGGCAGAGCAAGACATATCACGCCTTCAAGAAGTTATCAAGGAAAAGGATAGCGGGATTGACGAAAAAATGAAGCGTATCGCAGAACTAGAACGATCAGGTTAGCGCACTGCCATTCTTTTCTGATCCAATACTTACTCGAGATCTGATGATAGTCCAGGACGCCATCCGTGAGCGCGACGCTGAAGTCGAGAGATCAAAGGAACTGCTTGCTCGAGCTGCGCCCAAGGGTACTCCGAACTCACGTCCACACGCCAAGCGACCGTTCGGTATGGATGATCCAAAGATGACTGAAGTGATCAAGTTCTACGAAGACATGTCTAACCTTCTGGTCACGAATGTCAAGTTTGAACATTCATCAGACTCGGAAGAGCCTGACGTCATACTCCACTGCATATACACTTACTACGAAATGGCACGTCGAGCCGACGACATTGAAGGAGAACGCATAGGAGAAAAAAGTTTGTTTTCAAATGTTCTGTGCTGGGCCACTGCTCATCAATGTGACACCTACCGATAGGTATTGTCTTTACCATGCGCATATTCAGTGGCTTCGGAGGTCCAAATGGCGAGCCCGCATCCGAAGATGACTTTATACATCGCCGGGTCAAATACACTCCCTTACATCTCGACAAGGAACCAGGCGCCTTTGTCAAGGGGCTGGAATACATGGCAGACTCATTCACATTTCCTTGTGCGCAACAGGGGTTGTTCCTCCACTCGCTTCACGAAAAGATAAGGGATGCCGCCAAGGATGCATCTGAATCTGGATCTGATATGGAAGGAATGGAAGTTGGGGATCGTGACTGAAAGCAGTAACATATACTATTGTCAGTTAGTATACCCTAACTATGTATTGATTAGCGTTTTCGAGTTGTCAACACTGAGATTTCATCCCAACTTTGCCCCAAGCCTCGATGGCATTTTCGTCCCCGTAGTGGTGTGCATTTTTCATAGACAACTCAACATACCCCGCTTCACACTCCAAGCCTCCAAGGTTGCCTCCAGCACCCACAAGGACATCTACAATATCCTTGTGCCCTTGGCGAGCCGCCTAAAATACGTCCAGTCTAATCAGCAGAACGCAAGCTACAGCGGAGAATGCACTGACAAAATACAAGGGAGTGTGCCCAAGAGTGTCTCTGAGATGCACAAGTGCGCCAGATTTTAGCAACCAGGTGACACTCTCAGTATTTCCGTGAAGTGCTGCCACATGTAGAGGAGAACGACCAGAGCCAACTTCAAGGCAATTCACAACACCTCCTGGGATAAAGGTTGGTGTTATGTCTTCCGCCTCCCATGTAGCCGCGGTAGCCATGCAAAATTTTAAGTTCTCTACGTCATTGCGGGCAGCAGCAAGGTGCATGAGCAGGGGGAGGAGCGCCGCTTCAGTCAATGCCGTCTCGCTCGCAGTACTAGACCACGACGCAGCAGCATCCTGAGCATGGTCCCCCATGGACGAAGAGAAAGTGATCTTTGGTATTTGATGCGCCGAACTTGAAAGTCGTACAAATTGTGTCAAAAGCCCTTGGATGCTCGGTAGGACAGGTGGAGCTGTCGGCGGTCGGGTCGGCAGCGGCAGTGGGGGAAGGGTGAGTTCACCACGTAGTGGCGTGCTGATTAATTCCCTGACTTGATCGATGCTGAGTTCGGGCTTGGATAAGAGGTAAGCGAGTTTCGTGAGGGCGCACTATTTATCAAGCTCTTAGCTTTGCAATAAGGTGGAGTTTGGGGATCGTGTTACCTCTGGTGTCATATCCCCACCCGGAACAACGCCCACCTTCTGGAGGGTTCTACCAGTCTGATATGCGTCAGAGACGGAACCCTTCAAGCACTGCGTTATCGCAACAATGACGATTCCCGCGTCGCATGCCTGACTGAGAGCTGCCATGAGACCAGGCCTCTGTGGTGCATTCCCAGCGCCAAAGGTCTCGAGTACAATACCACGGGTTGGCGGAGCTAGGAATGCACGAAAAGTGGCCTCACTCATTCCCGGAAACAGGCGAAGAGTCGCTGCAATGCAATGAAAGATGAGAACCGGTGAGCCACTTTGACCACTTACCAACGTGAGGACTCATTTCTACAAACGCAGATGACGATCAGTGAAGCTCATGGAGAAAGATATTTAAGCAACTTTTATGAGTTCTGAACCGACGCAAGTTTGTTTGCCTCAACACTTCATTCCAGTTCACCACGATATCGATCCCAACTGTTGGAGAGCATGAAAAATTCAGCGAGGAATATAGACCCACGAAGTGCGGGAGAGACCATTAACTAGGGGAGAAAAGTTTGGACTTTGAAAGGCATTCAGATCGTAGGAAGATGTTTTCGAGACTCGATTCCCGCGATAGAGGGTGTGATTGAAGTAAAGGCTACATTCTAGAAACGATGAACATATACTCATGACTCAAATAGTGCAAGAGTACCTGGTATAATATAATGTCCTGCAATAGTCAATGCCCCAAGAAGATTATCTACAGCATCGTTTCGAAGCTGAGATAGGGGTATTTGCGCGCCAGTTAGAATCTATGATAGGCAGCGAGGACCTTTGTGGGATTTATCATCTAGAATAGATGGAAGGGGAACTGACCACAGTTTTTCCAAGGTCTTCGAGTAAGAAGCTCAGCGCGCTGGACGAATAAGACATCGTATCTGTTCCATGAAGGACCACGAACGCATCGAAATCCTTGTAGTTAAGCTCTATCTCCGTCGCTATGCTAATCCAGTCTGCAGGAGGTCAGGGGAAAGCACCGCACTGCAAGAATGAAGGCCACATGCACCATTTATCTCAATGTTGCTGCTGTCCATTAATGGGTCCCACTGACATCCTTGTTTGCCATTAGATTGTCTTGTCGACCCTATCACATACCTCGAGAATAGCATAACGGATACGCTTCCCACCACTGAGGCCAGATGCAACGCTTCTGGGGGTAACCAAACTAGGAAGCCTCGCTTGATAAACATCGTCTGCGATCTTTTCGCATTGAATGGCATCTACGGGGATGTTGCCCGCGTCGGGAGCGAGTTTCCGGACTCTGCCGATAGGACGCGACGACTTTACCCGTAGGGTGGGGTGGGAGACACCGGAAGGGAGGGGAAGATGCGTCTCTGAGGCGGATGGACTGGATTTCCCACTAGTTGACCATTCTCTGTAGCCTTTGACGGAAGCTGCATTTGAAAACAAGGAGTCTTGGAGAGGATCGTGAAAGCGTTTCTGACTTCTGAGGGTTTCCGTGAGGAAGAAGGGCTCAGGAACGTATCCCTGGGCACTAAGGAGCATGCCAATTGTTCCACCGGTGTATACGACGAGTACCCTGGCCTCGCCCGAGGGTTGCGGAGGTTCCATGACAAGGTTGATTCAAACTCCGACAAGATGTACAGTTGATGATCGGGTCCCGAGACGGAACACTACAACAACCATGCAAGCTATCAGGTCTGTCTTCGAGTCCAAAAAGGCCAATGTACACCTGTTTTTTGGGGATCGGGAGCACCACTGACTGACCAGCGGGGCAGGGGACTTGTGCTCTGGTGACCTTCGTCACCGCAGGGTATCCGAGATCAACCGATACTGTTCCCATATGTTTGGCCATGCAAAAAGGAGGTGTAGACATCATCGAACTAGGAGTTCCTTTCTCAGACCCAATCGCCGATGGCCCTGCCATTCAAGAGACTAACACGGTTTGCCCAATCCCTCTTGCCTCTCTACTTTTGTATTCACGTGCGCCAGATTTCTGTTCACAATGCCATCGATTATGCGACGGTGCTTGGTCAAGTTAGAGAAGCACGCCAACAAGGTCTTACTATTCCCGTATTGCTCATGGGTTCGTCGCTACTTCCCACTCCAAATTACCGCGTCATTCAATCCTGCGATCTGCAGGTTACTACAATCCCATGATCGCTTATGGAGAAGACAAGGCTATTCAGGATGCGAGGGAGGCTGGCGCCAATGGATTTATCATGGTAGACCTCCCGCCTGAAGAAGCCGTCAACTTTAGGGAAAAGTGCCAAAGAGCCGAGTATGTCAACCACCAGCCTTCCAAGGCCTGCACTTGAACAATGATGTCAATTTGTAGCATGTCCTATGTCCCGCTTATAGCTCCATCAACATCCCTGAACCGCATCAGATTTCTCACGTCCATTGCAGACTCTTTCATTTACGTGGTTTCCAGGGTATGTCTGATCTGCATTTCGCCTCGCCGTTCACTCTGAACCATCCACAGATGGGTACTACCGGATCGTCTGTCCAAGGTAGCATCAATAGCGAGCTCCCTGACATCATTGCCCGTGTCCGAGAGCACACCTCTATTCCCATCGCGGTTGGTTTCGGAGTGGCTACGCGGGCTCACTTTGAGTACGTTGAGAATGCTGGTGCCGATGGCGTGGTTATCGGAAGTCGTTTGGTCACTATCATCAAGCAAGCATCTTCAGACGTCATTCCACACGCAGTAGAATCGTTCTGCCGTGAATTCAGCCAGGATGCATCTTCTCCACCAGTACGGTCCCCGCCGGCCCCATCTACATCGGCTCCTTCCAATTTGGAGAAGATAACCTCTCAATTCGCAACCTCCTTGCCCGCAAGGTTCGGGCAGTTTGGGGGGCAATACGTTCCGGAGGCATTGTTTGATTGCTTGCTTGAACTTGAGGAAGCACACAAATTAGCTCTTAGCGATCCCGAATTCTGGAAGGAGTTCGAAAGCCACTATGGTTACATGAACCGTCCTTCAAAATTGTATTTTGCAGAGTCCTTGACAAAGCATGCCGGTGGTGCTCAAATCTGGCTGAAGCGAGAAGATCTGTACGTGCGCTTATGGCTGTCTGTCTCTCCCAGCTGACAACCTACACAGGAACCACACTGGTTCACACAAGATCAACAATGCTATCGGCCAGGCAAGTGGTCCGCTCTAAACGATCATTGGTGTAAGCTTGACAATACGCAGATCCTTCTCGCCAAACGTCTGGGCAAGAAGCGAATCATTGCAGAGACTGGTGCCGGACAACATGGTGTTGCAACTGCGACTGTCTGCGCCAGATTCGGATTGCAATGTGTCGTGTACATGGGTGCGGAGGACGTAAGACGCCAGGCACTAAATGTGTTCCGGATGAAAATGCTCGGTGCGACTGTACGTCACCGGTCCCTTGACCTTGCCTAGTTCCTAGACTGTTCCTTTCCAAGGTTATTCCAGTCGAGTCAGGATCTCGGACACTCAAGGACGCAGTTAACGAGGCATTGCGTGACTGGGTAACCAACCTATCTGTCACACATTATCTCGTCGGGTCATGCATTGGACCCCATCCTTTCCCTACCATCGTTCGCGATTTCCAAAGAGTAATAGGGAAGGAAATCAAGTCGCAGCTTTACGAAATTAAAGGAAAACTTCCCGATGTCATTGTCGCATGTGTTGGCGGTGGGAGCAATGCGATTGGCACATTCTATGACTTTATACCCGACAAGAATGTCCAGTTGGTTGGTGTGGAAGCTGGTGGCGAAGGTTTGTATTCCGATATTTTGGCGAATCGCGATCTGACAACAGGGGCAGGTCTAGATGGTGATCGGCACAGTGCCACGCTTTCCAAAGGAACACCTGGCGTGCTTCATGGCGTGCGGACGTATATCCTGCAGTCTGACGTTGGTCAGATAATTGAAACACACTCCATCAGTGCGGGGTTGGATTACCCCGGAGTTGGACCAGAGCATGCTTGGCTGAAGGATTCTGGTCGCGCAGAGTATGTAGTTGCGACAGACGAAGAGGCATTGAAAGGATTCCGCCTCATCACGCAAGTTGAAGGAATTATTCCCGGTTAGTCAATGTTCCATGTTATTGAATGATGGCTAAAGGAAGGTTAAGCGCTGGAGTCATCGCACGCCATCTGGGAAGGGGTTCGCCGGGCAAAGATGCTCACGAAAGAGACGGATCTAGTTATAGTGAGATCTTTTTTAATCGTTGTGGTCAGCTAAGCTGACTCTTTGCAGTGTCTGTCTGGGAGGGGTGACAAAGATGTTGAGCAGATTTCTGAGCTACTTCCTGGAAAGTGGGCGGACAGGCTGGACTGGCATGTTTGAGCGGTTCGTCGGGGTGCGGAATGTTGACTGAGGATCTGTAGAAGGAAAAGTGTGTTGTAGAAGGAAAAGTTGTACTGGCCGGTTGCTTTTTATGGAACGTTGCATAGGGGCGGCTGCTGGATATGACTCGATCGCACCGACAGAGCTTTCCTATTAGATTCACCAACTTGCGATTTCCCATCAGAGCTCGGTTCGGACAATGGCCACAGAACCTTCAGCCGCAGCAAGTCAAAGAGCTGTTGAAAATCTTGCAGCCCGACTTCGAAGACGGTCAGTCTCAGAGTTCTTCTGTTCCAGAGCCCCAAGTTCACCTCTCTGTTCCGCAGTCAGGTTGTCGGATCCCGAGAAACGGCGCTTGAAACCATCCTCGTCCTCCGTCAGGTCGTCTCCAAGGCTCGGTTTTCCAACATCGACCAGCTGGTTGAAATAATCCGCTCCGTGGGGCGAAAACTAGTGGATGCCCAGCCCAAAGGTATGCGAGGACCTCCCCGTGCGTGCGTCGGATCTCAAGTCGACCATTATTCCCCCGTCAGAGTACACGGTAGGAAATACCGTTCGCAAAGTTCTGCATCACATCCGAGAAGAATATCACACGGCATCCCAAGGGACGACAGCTCCGCCGACCTCGAAACCCACGTTCTCGATCGCAAAGTTTGTTTCCCAAGGACAGCCCCGTAAGCAAGCTACGCCTCAGAAGATTTCCCATGAGGCGCGAGGTACCTTGAAAGAAAACAACCCTGACGATCCCGATGCATTTGCTCGGACGCTGAAGCCCGTACTCATGGAGGCTATACAAGATGTCTTTGACGAGCTCGAAACCGTGTACGATAACATATCCAAGAATGCAAAAGATCACATACACTCCGAGTATGTTGTCTCCCCGTCGATCTCTTGGGTACACGTCGGGCTCAAATAGCGTGTCTCCAGTGAGATCATCCTCACGATAGGCAAGTCAAGTACAGTGGCGGCATTTTTGAAATCAGCTGCTCCTTATCGGAAATACACTGTCATTGTTGCAGAGACCGCTCCATCGTCAGTGTTTCTCCTGTTTCATTCCAGTGTGAATTCCGACTCTTGTTCGGCCGACAGATACAGCGGCCACGAGATGGCTGAATCACTCTCGTCGGCAGGCATATCCACAGTCCTCGTCCCCGACTCCTCAATATATGCCCTTATGTCGCGAATAAACAAAGTCATACTTGGCGCGCATGCTATTCTTGCCAATGGCGGGATGTTTGCTATTACGGGATCGCTTCTGGCCGCTACAGCTGCTCGCGCACACAGCACGCCGGTCGTCGTTTGTGCAGGACAATTCAAGCTTACCCCTCAATGGAATTTATACCATGAATATGGTGCACTTGATTTCGGAAATCCCAGTAGCGTCCTCGGGTTTGAAGATGGCGACCTGGTAGATAAAGTGGATGTTATGAATCCATTCTATGATTATGTACGACCAGAGATGATCGATGCATATGTCACAAACGAGTGAGTCTCTCGTGTATCATGTTTCTACTTGTAGCAACCATCTCGATCTCCACAGTGGCGATCATCCACCATCGTCAGTTTACCGACTTATAAAGGAGGCTTACGATGACGAGGACTATGAGCTTTAGCAGAGTTGCGGGATGCGAACCTTCGTGTACTTTGAGGTGCCGGTCAACCTTTGCGCGACTACTTTGATTTGGTGCTCAAAATGTCGAAGAAGGCTTCTTGTGGCAAATCCACAGTGCCGACCCGCTTCATACGACGTTTGCTTTCCTTTTGGTTCTCGAGATGCTTCATCTTGCGTTCGTAGTGGCCTGTAGGGCAGTAGTTTAGCGAGGCAACCAGTTCCCACGGAATTATGCGTACCCCCATATAAACCCGCCGTGACGTCGGCACGCATTGCTTTCAATGTTTCACGAGCGATGATCTTTTTCCCAATAGCTGCCTGAATCGGCACCTCAAACAGTTGACGGGGAATAACCTTGTCTAGATGCAATCGACGTCAGAGTGAGCTAAACGAAAAACGTGAACACTTACGCAACTTCTTGACCCACGCCCTCCCAACATCTTGCTGTGCAGATCGGTGCACAATCAACGCAAGAGCATCCACTGGTTTTCCGTTAAGGAGGAAGACCATCTAGTTTGGGATGAATCGAGCTGAAGTGAACACCCGGTGCATATCCTTACCTTGGATAAATCGCTCCGCCTATACCCGGCATCCTCATAACTGTGCACTGTCAGTTCATGCCGGTCTAGAAAATGAAAAATGCAGGCGTTACACACTCGAAACTTGCGTAACCCGAACTCTTGCTCTTCAGTTTGTCGAAGAAGTCAGTAACGATCTCGCTCAAGGGGACTGTGCATGTCAAGATAATGCGAGCGGATGTGGTCGCCCCAGCATCTAAATAACGATGATCCAAGTCTTCTGCACGGTGTGCAAAACATAGCTCCATCATCTCGCCAAGGAAATCTGAGGAAAGTCTAGCAATGACAGAAAGATAGGACGAAAACAGCAAACCTTCGGGAACAATGACGGTTGCCTTGACCACTGGTTCTTGGACCTCTTTGACACCTGACGCAAAGTCTGAAAGATCCGGAAACTCCGTAGGGTTGCTGACGATGGCAGTCTTATCCTTATAAACGACTGTCAAATCTCATCATTAGCTGCTGTATTCCGAGGTGGCAGGAGCAGTTCACCTTTATAAGGTACGGTGGGAGCGGTAACGATGATGTTTGCGTCGTACTCATCCTCCAGACGCTGGCGAAAGACGTCCATGTGCAAAGTCCCGAGAAACCCGAGACGGCAACCTTGCCCTAATGCGGAGGAGGACTCACGTTGGACCGAGACACTTCGGTCAGTCAACGTTAGCTGGACATGTACTTCTTGAGAGATGGATCGAAAAGTGCAAGAGACAGCTACGCACACGTTTAACAGATTCTTCAAGTTTGATAAAGTCGTTGGTGTCCACAGGAAAAATACCGGCATACACCTGAAGATTCTGAGAATTAAATTACGGAAAGCGAGATGTGCTTACCATGGCCTTCGCAGGTCGAAACCCCGGCATTGGATCCACTGGTGCACCAACGTGGTAGAGAGTATCTCCGACATGAGCTAGATGATGACCTGAGGAGAATTCCAGTAAAAAAAAAGCAGTTCACTGACCTTCCGACGATTCTTTCATGTTACAAGCTATATAGCCGACTTGTCCAGGTCGTAAGCTCGCAGTAGGAAGCTCTTCCGGGTACATGACACCAACTTCCTGTACTTCATACTTCTTTCGAGTATAACAGGACACAATTTTATCACCTGTCGTCATAAAAGAAAATTAGATATAAGTTTACAAATGTATGCTAACCTGTAGGTACCTTTACGAATCACCCCATCGTGAAGGCTCACGAGTGAGATTACGCCTCGATATCTATCATAGCTGAGATAGCTCAATGTTAGCGAGTAGAAACACAAGTCGAGTACTCACTGGGAGTCAAATAACAAAGCCTTTAAAGGTTTCTCTGCAGATGCGGATGGAGGAGGTATTCGTTTAACAATGGCACTGAGCAGGGCCTCTACACCTTGACCAGTTTTAGCTGAAATCTGTAATACATCAACGGGATCTACACCGAAAGTGGACTGCAATTGTAAAGCGACGCGTTCGGGTTGTGATGCAGGCATATCTATCTGCGTTGACGTCCGTTGAGGGACTTGAATCACCAATGTGGCTCGAAGATACGAACCTTGTTAAGAACAGGAATGATCGTCAGGCCTCTCTCCTTGGCGATATGATATACGGAGATGGATTGCGCCTGAACACCTTGCGTGGCGTCTACCAGCAAAAGCGCGCCTTGGCAAGCTGCCAGAGAACGCGAAACCTCCCATGAAAAGTCAACATGTCCCTGGGATGAGATCAGGGAAGGCTTTGGGTACCCTGTATGGGAAACTTACAGGGGTATCGATGAGATTGAGGAGGTAGCTCTTCGCATTGAAGGCATGCACCATACTGATGGAGAGCTGTGAGGCAGTCCACTGGCGTGCAAAAAGAGATATTCACCTTGCTGTCTGAGCTTTGACTACGCACTGTATGAGCGAACTTGGTTTCTCATCGAGTTTAAAGTACCTGACCGGTAATTCCGCGCTCTCGCTCGACTTTGAGTTTGTCTAGGACTTGCTGGTTGGAACCAATGGCTTTCTTTGGAATGGTGCCTGTAAGCTAAATGCGTGTTGGAAAGATGAGGTGCGGGGAGCTGCGCGCGATTGCACCTCTAGCAGACTGAGCGGAGAGGTAAGGTGAGCATGCCCGTGACACGAAGAAGGTGACTGACCGGTCGGCGAGGGTGGATTTACCATGGTCTAGAGTGAGTGTGAGTGTGCACGAATATAGGGATGAAAAAGAGAAATACCGATGTGGGCAATGATGGAAAAGTTCCTGCAAGAACCCGTCTCTCTCTCCGTAATTTGTGCATAGAAAGAGACATACCTTATGACGTCGCACGGAAACTCGGCTGTATCAATGGCTTTTTGTACGCATGAAGAAACGGTGAAGCGGCGAGACAGAGGCGGGTGCCGGACAAGGATGACTTTGCGCCATACCGGAAGCATCCCAAGTCAAGGTCGAGTCCAGCGTGATGGTACTAATATACCATCGCTTAGTCAGCCAGGCTGAACGTCGACGGCCATGTCTCTCCAAGAGGCATCGGAGGCGCGCAAGGCACGGTTGGTTTCTCTCCGAAACAAAAAGGAAGGACGTGCAGACGCTGACGATGGGTGCGCTGCACGTCGCTCTGCGACCGCACTTGCTAACGCGTGCAGTGCAGTGGATCTGTGCTACTGAACCGAAACTTTGACCCAGAAACGCGGACGTTGAAGAAGCACACGCAAAATGGCGGATTGACCCAGGACACTGTTGAAAGGGACGTCGAAGGTATGGCGGAGAAGATCATTGCGGAGGACGAACAACGCAGGGCCCAGGAGCTTGTGGGTGGCGACACACGCTAACACGGTGCACGACTGAGCGCTTGCAGGACGTGTTCAACATTGCGCCGAAACGGCCGAACTGGGATCTCAAGAGGGAAACGGAGAAGAAACTTGCGAGGCTCGAGAGAAAGACGCAGGAGGCGATCCACACGCTGATCAGTGAGTGCGTGCGACGAGGCACGGACATTGTAGTATGACACGAGTGAGCAGGACAACGACTAGCGGCACAAAAGGGGGCGTCGGAGGATGTGCTGGGGGCGATGAATGCACAGGAGCGGGCGTTGGAGGAGGCGGAGGAGGAGGAGTAGCACTGGCTGTATTTGGATGTGTGGCCAGTATTAAAGGCGGTGTGACAGCTCGGCACATACGTCCTCTCCAATATCATCATGATGGCCTCAGAGTCTGATCCCGCCCTGCGTCGGGTTCCCTCCCTCGTATCCTATTGCCAGCGTGGTAAGCATCACCCCTCGCCGTCCCCATCCACCGCAATCCTCACCCCCTCCTCCCCTTCCAGTCCTCTCAGCCCATGCAGACGGTATGTCCCCCCCTTTCTCCCCGTCGCATCCTCATCGCCCCAACAGCCATAACTTGTCTTGGTGACGACGTACGGTACGATGTTGTTAAACCCGTGCTCGAGTGCTGCTCTGCAGATACCCTACTCCGCTTGGAGCAATCTTCCCCGGTCAGTCCATCTCGCCGTCACCACAGCCTCCTCTCTCATCATCGTTGCAGTATCTCGAACAAGACACCTCAGGCACGTTGCCCTGAGCGCCAAATTCGCTTGCTTTCGTCTCTGACTCGATGTCATCAGATCTCTGGCAACGTCTCTGCTTCAAGTCCTACCCTTTACTTGCCGAACAACTCGCACGAAATGTCGACGAACAACCAGAATCCTGGCGCGATCAGTATTTTGTATGTCGCCGTCCCTTATCGGCCGAAGAACGCCGTTTCACATCCGTCCACAGCTTCTTCGCGAGGTCGAGGCACATCGACTCGAAGAGGCCGCATCAAGGCTCAGAAATCAGCGCATGGAGGCTGCGGAACGGAAGAAAGAACGAGAGGTTAAAATAACCGACAAATTGCCTCCCACTAGGCGTGCGCGCGCCGCATGTGAGCGTTGCCTTCTTCTGGTTTTGCACGACTGACACCTTCCAGGGGGAACGTCTAACCAGCCAAAATCTCTCTTTCAGAAAACAAAGAACGAAGCGACTAAACTCCGAAGGTCCCTGTATCCACCCCGGTTACCCCCCCAAATACCCTACGGCAAGGTATACCACCCCACTGCAAGCCCACCCGTGGCTCCATCAACGAAACCCGTCGATAGTCGGATAACTGTCAAAACCGCCTCCGTCAGTCGCCCCTCGGCCTCGATACCGCAAACGACACTTCGTCGCCATGTCCAATCCACGAATGCAACAGACCCTGTTTCCCAGAAGGACTCCCCTTCACCACCACAAGCCACTGAGCCTCGTCCCTCCAAGCCACCAATACAAAAGAGGGATCCCATGGCATCGTTGTTCATGCCAAAGCACCGGGCCCTCTCACAGCTCCCCTCAAACGGGAAATAATAATCGCAGCGTGCCTGCTCGCTGACACGACCACGTGTGATATTGATATTGTCGTTGAACATGTTTTGAACATACCACAGTCCTATGGCAGTGCCATGATGACCATCTATCGTCAGGGAGTAAGCGGTAGATTTTGTTGTATTCTATGTAGCACCATAGACTCGTGCATCCTTAGCTATAGTATTTTTTCTCCTTTTCTTCGTATCGCTATGAATCATGTCAATCGAGAGGCAAGCATAATTCTAAGTTGTTACTATTCTAGAGCGTAATGTTAACTAATTCTACGGCCGTCAACGTTTCAACTGACGTTCCAAGTGTTGTGTAGGCCAACGGTGTCATCTGCCCCGTTTGCACCCGCATCCGAACCTGTCACAGGTCGGCGATCGTAACCATTCAAGCCATTCGTGCCCTTGGCTCCCACAGCTTTGGGGCCAGTCGGAACCGTCCCGTTCTTGACATGGTCAGCTCTCAGCGACTCGACGTGGGTCAAGTATCCTTCATCAACACCCCCTGTAACATATTCGCCGGTGAAGACCGAACAGTCAAAGGTTTCAAGTGACGGATTAAGTTGGCGGACAGAGGCGATCAAGTCTGGGAGCTTCTGAAAGATGACAAGATCTGCGCCGATGGCCTCTGCGATTTCTTCGGTCGTCCGACCGTATGCGACGAGTTCTGAGCGCGAGGGCATGTCGATACCATACACGTTGGAATACCTGCGCAGCAGATTACAAGTGGACGATTGGAGAAAAATGTCATGACCTACCGTATTGGGGGAGAACAACTTGCGACGATGACTTTCTTCGCGCCAACGTCTTTTGCCATCTGGATAATCTCCTTGGAGGTTGTACCTCGCACGATTGAATCTGAAAGAGACATGCTATCATCGTACAGTACGACTCCCAGTATAGTGAGAGGTACCATCAACTAGTAGGACATTCTTGTCTGCGAACTCAAGAGCCATGGCGTTGAGTTTCTTCCTCACATTCTTCCTCCTGGATGTCATCAGTATAGACAATTCGTCAAAAGGTTGGGGACGTGCCTCATTTGTTGTCCCGGCATGATGAAAGTTCTGCCAACATACCGGTTTTTGATGAATCCCTCCCTGTAGGGAAGCTGAAGCTTCTGAGCCAAGTTCAAGGCAGCGACACGCGACGTATCAGGTACCTAGCATTAACGATCATATGGTAAATCAGAACGTTTGAATGGACAGGATGGCGAACTGACCGGGATGACAACGTCTACGGTGATGTTCTTCTCTAACAAAATCTTGCTTACTTCTTCAGCGAGCGCATCACCCATGGCCATCCGGCTCCGGTAGACGCTCACGCCATCTAATACGGAATCGGGTCGGGCAAAATAAACGTATTCAAAGATGTCGGGTGCAAAAGTTGCTGGTTCAGTGACAACACGTCTCGAAACCCCCGAGCGAGTAATAATAACAGCTTCCCCTATGAGGGGATCAGCATCTCGGGACAACAGTGGGGAATCACAGACGTACCAGGTTTGACATCCTGCCAGTCATTGAAACCACCAGCATCGGCCACGATACTCTCACTCGCAAATAGCCAATCCTTGCCGGTAGCGGTTTTCCGGGATGCCAACCCAACAGGTCGGATCCCATTCGGGTCCCTAAAGGCGATGATACCAAATCCTGCAATCATCGCAACACAAGCGTACGCTCCCCTGCACTGCTTCATCAAGCCCCCGATGGCGGTGAAAATGTCTTCTTCATTTATGCGAAACTTGCCGGTTTGCTGAAGGTTGTCCGCAAAGGTGTTCAGGAGCAGCTCAGAATCGGACGAGGTGTTGATGTGCCGATGTGCTGTGGCGTCCATGTAGTGCAATAGAGTTGCACTGTCTATAAGATTTCCATTCTGCGGAACAACGCTAGATAAAGATGCGTCTCTGGCGATCATTGTAAAACATACATGTGCAAGTACGATACCATAGGGTGAGTTAACGTAGAAGGGTTGAGCTTCGGCATGGTTGGAGCTGCCAGCTGTTGGGTATCGGACTTGAAGAAGAGATCGCACAGATTAGACGTGAATTACCGCTGATCGGGGAGTCTCACCGTGCCCGACGCCCATACCGCCGATCAATCTTCCAACAGCCTTTTCATCGAATACATCCCGGACCATTCCGTTTGCCTTGCATTGGTACAGACGACCTTTCGGCCCACAAGTGACGATGCCACACGCATCCTGACCCCGGTGCTGTAACAAAGAAAGACCCTCGCAGATCTCGGTAGCCGCGTCGACGGTGGGATCGTGCAACAGCAGACCTAAAATACCGCACACTAGGAGTCGATCAATTTGTGAAGCTGATTAGTTGGAATGAAACGCACTGGCGAGCCGTGGGTGAAGTGGAAGGGAAATGTCTATGGACGTGTGGATGGAGTATCCTTTAAATCGACAACTAGACCTGCATCTTTTTTTCGTAAAAGGTCTGCTCAGGTGGGTCGGGACTCGGGCACGATCGGATAAACTGATCAATACGTTCAATCTCGAAAAACTTACGAGCTGTGTTGCTGAGGTAAGTGTTCCGCTGGTGTTAGGTGCTCATTACCTAATGCGTCCAAAAGCGGCAGGCGCACAAGTTCGGTCAATGGGAAAAAAAAGGGAAAAAAACAAAGCTCTCCTGGCATGCGGGGACATGTACCCAGATAGCCAATCATCTACATCCTACACGATCGGGTATAAAGTGGAAAAAAATAGTGCAGATAAGTTGTGTATTTTACACAAAACGTACGGCGAACGTTGCGTTCTGATTGGCCGATTCCGTATGTTCACCCGCTGATCGGCCGTCCCGGTGAGTTTCTTTCGGCCCGCGTCGGCCATGGACCAACTCGGAACGAGCCGCTGCATACCCCGGATCACACACCCTGAATCTTGACGCACGTGTCGACGACGCCGTGTGCGCGCTGCCTGCGGAAGCCAGCTCGGATCACTCGAGTCTCGGGTTCATTGACACGTCTCTGATAAAGATAGCTACAGTAGTTTACTCTGTACATCGGTATTTCTAACGATTTGTGATATCCGATATCATTGTGCGCATGGGCAGGGCCGCCCCGGGCTTTCCGCTCGAGACTCGACGTTCAACTCCGGTCGGGACTCGTTGTAGATCGCCAATCAACTACATACACCCACACGATCGAGTAAAAATGGCAGCTCTGTCGCGTAATAAGGCACGAGTGAAGCGCCAGAGGAATGTCTTTGGACAAGCGAGGGAAAGTGGCGCAGCGCGTCTTCCTTTCGCGCCACCTCCCGCACTCGCTGGCTCATTGAGCAGTGTAGCTCGCGGTCGAGTTTTCATCTCGCCGACCGACTGCTGCCGCCGGACTACGTCCCCACCAGTCGCGTCCTCCAAGCCGCGAGTCCCACCTGACCACTGCCGTGGCTATGCCCCGCCCGGTCCTGACCACTCAGGCCGTGGCGACGCCCACCTGACCGCTGCCGTGGCTACGCCCCACCCAGTTCCCCCTCTGACCGATTGCTGGCGCCGGACCATGTCCCCACCAATCGTGTCCTCAACCAGCATGATCACTGGCCAAGGCTATGTCCCACCGATCATGCTGCGTCGTCCTCCTCCTAGTTTCTGGGCCTGTAGCACTCGCTGCATGCGTCGTAGTACGACTAGTGGTCTGGGTAAGCAGCTCACCATTGGCCCAGGACAGTTCGTGGAGCCGGACAGCGCCTCGCGCTGCCGCCCGTTCCCACTCTCGCTCTGTCGCCGCTCGTCTCCGTCCCCGTCACCGCTCGTCCCCACCTCTGCCGTCACGGCTCACGAGCGCCGTCCAAAGACAGTGCACATAAGTATTCCTCCGCCAACGCATGCATCACAAATATTTTACATATCATCATATCGCCACTCACACAACATGGTAGCATCGTTGTAATACGCGGTTGAACGCGGGTTGTATTCTGCAATACTACGATAAGGATATATGGGTTATATGTATGTCTTTAGCGTGTAGGACATGATGGGCGGGGTAGTAGGTGGTTGATGTGCTGGCCCTCTCTGGGCTCACACTACAGGATAGCGAAGAGGTAGAAAAGCGTGTGGTCTACAGGCGTGATGATGCAAGAATGAGCGGAAGGATGAACTTCCGATGCTAGGCGAGATAAATACAAGGTGCCAAAGGCACGAATGATGAAACGCGATCATAAGGCGAGCTGCTTGGGCTTCTCCCAAGCATACTCCGGGTTACCGAAATGACCGTAGGACGCAGTGCGCTGGTATAAAGGCCGCTGGAGTGCAAGCTCGCGGACTGTGCGCATATTATTACAAGATCGAACAGCTAGGGGAGACATCAAACTCACCCATAACACCAGGTCGGAGATCCCAGTTCTTGCGGATGATCGCAACCAGTTCGTCGTTCGACTTCTTGCCAGTACCGTAGGTATCAACGTAGATAGACAAGGGCTCGGCAACACCAATGGCGTATGAGAGCTGCACGAGAGCACGGCGAGCAAGACCAGCAGCAACAAGGGACTTGGCTAAAACGGTCATCAGCATAGAGCTCATTCAAAGCGGAAAGGGCTTGTACCAATCCAGCGGGCCGTGTAGGCAGCCGAGCGGTCGACCTTCGAAAAGTCTTTGCCAGAGAAGGCACCTCCACCGTGAGCTCCCCAACCGCCGTACGTGTCAACAATGATTTTGCGGCCAGTCAAACCAGCATCACCCTGGGGACCACCAATAACAAAGCGGCCCGAAGGTTGAATCTGATGCCTTTGTAAATATCAGCATACCACGAGTGAGGAGCGACGCATACGTGGTAGATGGTCCTCTCATCGAGGAGTTTGGCGGGAATCACTCCCTTCACGACTTTTTCCAAAATTTCTTTCCGAAGCTCTTCAGTTGAAATCTCATCGGCATGTTGCATCGACATGACGACAGTGTCAACTCGAAGAGGGATCATGGCACCATCAACATTCTTGTACTCGATGGTAACTTGGGTCTTGGAATCAGGTCGCAGCCAAGGCAGGAGTCCAGAACGACGAGCAGCGGCCATTGCTGCATTGAGCTTGTGGGCGAGCATGATCGTCAAGGGCATGTACTCCTCAGTCTCATCGGTAGCATAGCCGAACATGATGCCCTGGTCACCAGCACCATGCGCCTCCAGAGAACCATGATCAAGACCCTGGGCAATATCAGGCGACTGCTGTTCAATGGCCACGAGAATGTTGCACGTCTTGTAATCAAAGCCTTTTGACGAGTCATCGTAGCCGATCCGCTTGATAGTGTCGCGGATGACCTTTTGGTAGTCAATCTGGGCCTTGGTTGAGATCTCACCGAAGACCATGATCATGCCGGTCTTGCAGGCAGTCTCGCAAGCGACCTTTGACCAGGGATCTTGTGCGAGACAAGCATCGAGCTAAGCAGCTGAATAAGAAGGCGATCTCAACGTGTGACAGTGTCGGGGCACTCACGATAGCATCAGAGACCTGGTCGCAGATCTTGTCTGAGGAACGTTAGAAGTGGCCAGTCTGAATGTCGCGTAGAACGCACCAGGGTGGCCCTCGCCGACGGACTCGGATGTGAAGAGGAAGTGCCCTGGGGCAAGAGGCGGGCGTGCACTACCGTTGAGAGACATTTGGGAACGATGGTGAGGAAGGAAAAAAACAAGGAACGTTCGTGTTCAAAATGTCTCCAGTTTGGCAATTAATAGGATTCAGTGGCTTATCTAATAACCCTCATCACGCCATTTCATGCATGCAGTTTGTGTGACGTGTCATAACCATGCCAAGCTGTGAAGCTTTGAAGTGTAACCCACACCCGAAATTACAACAATCCAACCCCAAGGGGATCCGTATTAATCGTGGGTCGTTTCTGCTCCTGCTCGATTTTCCTCTCACCGCTCAACCGCGTGGGAGGTGCCGTCCCCACACCAGGACTCTTGTTCGCGACGCGAGGGATAGTAGTCGTGTTTCGTTCATACGGCAAACGAACAACCGTTAGGTCCGCAGCAAGCGGTCCTGAGTCCACCACATCCCAGGCGGAAGTCAGTTGTCTGGGGGAACGCGAACGTGTAGTACTCCAGGGATTCTCGGTCGGTAATGCTGGTATAGATGTTTTCTGCGGCTTCACGCTGTTCCAAGGGTTATATGATGATCCGGAGATGGTGGACAAAGATTGCCCATCGTCAACGCCGCGAGGCTGGAGCTCAGATGTCTTTCCGACGGTTTCCTCATCTCCAATTCCTCTCGAGGGAACATTTGAATCCTTCGTAACTCCGTCATATGCTTCTTGCACGGCTGAGAATGCCGCGGTGGCATTTGACGATAGCTTTCCCCAAACGGACTTCACTCCGCTGCTAGAGAAGAAATCTGTGGGATTCGGGTTGCGCGTGCGACCCGCGGGTGACATATTATTACCCGGTGAGCTCGGTTGTGCCGGGGGCCAAGAAGCCTTTAAAGATGTTGAAGCCCCCACGCTTGTGAAACCATCGGCAACTCTCTGGGGAAGATCGGGTAGGGACGACCACAACCCTTGAAAACCAGAAGAAAGGCCCTCGGTAGTGGCAGTTCTAGGGGGTGGCACTGGCAATGAGGGGGAAGGGGACGGTATGGTTGAGGGGGAATCAAAGGTTGGTGGTGGTGGGATCTCCCCGCGTGCACTTGCAGCATCGTCATCGAGACCCTCGACAGAAGCGGGGGCTTCAGACTCGTCTTTGACATGAGAGATAACGACTCTCCCATTCATTTCCTCGTCCGTACGGCCATAAAGTTCAAACCAAAAGCGAAGGTCCTTGGGATTAGGGAATAGCACTCCCATATCTGGTTTGCCATCTCTGCGTGCCGGATCATCCAAGGAACTGTCATACAAGGGATTCTTGTACTTCTCCACCTGTGGTGACGAGTTTAAAAAGTCCCAGAGGCTTGCACTACGTTCCGATGGGACCATTCCTTCTTCTCCATACCTGCGTTCCCGCTCGCAGTCATATAGAAAGGTTCCGAATTGGCAGGAATAAAGATGATGGTGGATCGTGCGTAGGAAGCACTCATTGAATTCAAATCGATCAGGAAATTGCCGCAGCAGCTGACGAACGCATTCGAGGAACTGATGGAAAGAAGGACTCGTCTCCTTGATATGATGTTGCGACACGAAACGGTTTTGAACCGAAGCAAGAAAAGCTTGGGCAGCATCGGCACCACCATTGCCATTCGCTGTATCCGCTAAGGACGTGAAAAACTTTTCAGATGATAGATGACCGCATCGAGACAAGAATCGGTGTCCAAAAGATATCCAGTCCTTTTCGACGAGTATCTGAAAGCCACGCGTCGTGCGATAGTATGGGTCCAAGCAGAGCTGAGCAAGAGCAGATAGTTGAGAGGTTCGATCCCATCCATCGGAACAGTGAATCAGAACGTGAGACGAGTTGACATGTATATTTCGGACGATGAGAACCACGGCTTCCATTATATTAGACATATGACGGAGCCAGCCAGATCGGCGTAGCGCTTGGCGGTCCAAGATAGCTAGTTGCTGCGCTTCTCCAGGAAGGTATCCGCTCACGCTGGCAGCTACAGCATCTGCTTCGCGAAGAGCATCTACAACTTTGCCCAACGATTCGCGCATTGCGTGGATATGGTCGATGCCAGAATAGGTCTTCCTTGCGTCTTTGTAATGTTCCATATTTTCTGTGCCAGCGCCTCTCGCAGTGTTTGCAACGGCATTAGCTGTCGGGCGGGCATCCACAATCAAATTTGTGGTGGTTGCACCATAAACCGAGGCGCTTGACAATCGAGATTCCGGAGAATGATGGGTTTGAAAGATGGCCTCCACGAGTTTTTCATCCTGGACAGAACGGTTCTGTTTGATTCCGACCATGGGTTGACTCGAGCGAGTTATACTAGCCTGTGCGCGTGAAGTGAAGTGAGGAATATTGTCTCATGAACAGAACAAAGGTAATTACGTGGTTCGCCCAGTGCAAATAAGTGAGAGCGGGTATTCTACATTTGCTCCTGTATTTTGATGCATACTGAAGCGTAGAATCACTTATCCGTGTCGGAACTACCAAACGTGACGGGTAGGTTGGGCTAAACTATAAACCCAATCAAATATTGTCTTGTAGCTGAACAGAACAGACACTTTACCTGGTAATCCTTATTGATGTCGGTAAAGCGCCAAGTCTTCGCTCGGGTACCGACACCCATCCGTCCGAACTCCTCCCGTGGAGAATATATGGACCAACCTCCAACAGAGTCCAGTGGTGGATTTGGGGAATGGAAAAATGCATAGAGCTGATTGACAGAGGCTGTTGACTTGTTGGTCACAACACCTGCTGCGGAACGAGCGCAACCTACAGCACACCGTCAACTCTTTGACGCTTTCGAATACATCGATAGCATCCCGGTCGCTCCCAAAGGATAAAGAGAACGTCTCGAACGTCCTTGTATGAAAAGTAATCGGACTCCGCCCGTGCAAAGTGTGCGGGAGCTGCATGACGAGTGAAATCAATGGATATGGAACCTAGCTTTGGTATCAACATAAAGATGAGCGGTAAGATGAAAGAGAACTCGCCCACATCTCCTCTTTATCCGGATCTTCATAACGAAATATTAGGTGGTGCGCTGTCAGGTGCAGGGAGCCGTACTGGACGCTCCCTGATTTGCCGCAGAGAACTTTCTCGACCTATGGATTTGCAAGCTTAGCTACAGAGAAGTCCCAATGACCCCAGTGTCTACACACTTGCCTTGGAGACGCGGATCGCGTCCATTCCGACAACAATGAATGCTCAATACCAGAGCTGACGGTGCCAGTTAGTGCATCTTCAGACAGTGGGATTGAATGTTTGTCGATATTTACGTGCTGCTACCCAGACTTGTTAAAAGGCAATGCCAACCAAGTGGTACAGAGAAGAAAGTGGCTAGTGTCACCCAAAGACCCACAGCTCGCTAATTGCATCTAGTCCACCCTGTACAATATCGCCATCCTCGTCCTCGGCAAGCGGGAATGGATTTGTGACAAACTCCATTGCTAGAGCGGGTTCCCTTTTGATCCGACGCTTTGTTTCTGCTTCAATGAGCTGTTTCGATGTCGCACTCAGCGAAAGCGCCAACACGATATGCTCCAGCGACCTACCGTCCCGTACGTATGATCTAGAAAATCTTCCATGGAGTAGCCCGGCTTTGTGAACGCCTCTTCGAATATCCGTGCCAATGTAGACACTGCAGAGTCATAGTGTTGCTTATGCGAGTAAATCTCCCACAATGACGAATCAATCGCATTTGTTATGTTGGGGTTGGCTTCGTCCGGCAAGAAAGGGTCTATATGACCTGTCAAGAAATTGCACCATGAAACAAATATCGACTCGCCGATAAAGGGACCCTCCACATCTTGTCTCCGATGGATCATCCCCATGAGCGCAGGATGTCGCTTGAGGAGGTTATAAGTCAATGGAATGATCATGATAATTGCAGCAGGTGGTGCGGCGAGAGAAAGGCGGGACAGTCGCTTTACAAATGATGCAAGAAGTGACGCTGGCAAATGACTAGAAATCAAATCAATGAAAATAGGTTCATAGATTCAAGAAGAGATAGTACGTTGAGCTCAAAAAGAGTTCAGTCAGTCGGAAGAATCTTGCGCGGTGTTTGAGATGAAGAACGTCTCTGTCAAAGAAGGCGTAGAGGCGGGTATAGAACAAAGGGTAATCTCTGAATACAAAGGGTCAAATAAATGTCGGAGATGACAAGTAACTACTCCCAAGTTGTAATCTTTGATCAAGGTGAACAAGGCGTTGAGCGCCAAAAGTCCCACAGTCCCCCCTGGTAAAACATAAACATGCACCTCTCAAACCTGTGACGCTACTTACCAAAATCAACGCATGCGCTTATCCAGTCCATTACCAGGATTGGCCGAGTCAAGTGTGGAAGTACGCCCCCATGCATAATATTGAGAGCTCGTGTTGTGAATACGCGGTTAGTGCTGGTCGATACGGACGAAAGGTGAGGTAGAAAGGTGAGCCATGTTCGCGTGAACACAGCGCGGTGGGCTTGCAACGAGTGGAGAGATTGGTGGAAGGTCAACTGATGAGTCCTGCCTTGCACACCCACAACCTTTTTCATGTGTTTGGCATTTGGCTCATCGTCGAAAAACCTTTTCCAGTCATCTTGCTCGTCTTCGTTATCCACGTCTCGTAACTCCTCGTTTTCCCCATCGACCTCATCCACTTTGCCGTGCTTGGGTTTCGGAGGCTTATTTCCAAGTTCTTCTACCCACCACGCATTCAGCTCCGAAGGATCGGTTGGAAAGGTGGTCAACTTCTCCATGATGGGCAACAGGTTTCCAGGTAGATTGGGATGGTCAGCGGACGAGTATTTTGAAAGTATGACGCTAGGGAAGGACCGTAAATTACAAAGAGATTTTGAATCGCGAGCCTGGGTGCATACGTCGCTTCCCGGAGGAAACACCACCGGACGTCATCATGGACGGTGAACCAGGTGTTCACAAAGTGCTCTCGTACATCTGGAGCTGTCTTTCCCGCGAAAGACGCGGTCGATCCATGACGGGTAGAAGGAGGACAGAGGAGGAGTGCTTGCGCGATATGCTTGAAGTGCGAGAAGTGGAATTGTGGTTGGTTGTCGGGACTCGATTTCGTTAGCGAAGTCGAGAGATGCTTTAGCAAAGAGAAGAGGATATCCAGAGCGGATTTCTGAGACAAAAGTAAGAGCAGAATGACATCCGAGAATAGCATCAGCTTACCCTCAATGTAGCTTCTTCGTCCTGCAGTAAGCCAAGGAGGAGGTTGACATAGGCGTCAAGCCGGTCCCATACCCACTTCCGTACAGCCTTTGCGGCATCACCTCCCCCAAGTGCAAGTTTATTGCTGGATACGATGACGACGAACACGCGATACAGACTGTAAACTGCTTTCGACATGTCCCTCGCGTCCGATACATTTTGCGCAATATCCAGGAGATCCGAGAGAGGGTTCAAGGATGCATTATTGGCTACAGCAGCTGTGATCTGAAGCTCGAGATCCTTGATGACAGTTTCGCTGCCTTTTGTCTTTTGTCTTTTTTTTGGAGGCGGTAAAGAGCTAGCAGGCATCGTGGCCGTACTATCGGGTGTCGGTGAAAAAGACGCAGATAGCGCAAACCATAACGGGAAAACCCCCTGATTTTGCATACCATGTCACCCGACCATACTCTCTCACAAACAGCCACGCCCGACCACTCTAGCGACACTGCTGCCTATACCGACTGCACCATTGAATTGGGCTGATGTGATGATGTCATAATTGGTGATGACTATGACAAGGACAATTGCGGCTTGCTATGAGGTGTATGAGGGTCCGAATGAAGCCAGAGACCATACCTTTACCTGGGACATGGCAAATATCTTGTTTTCAGCGAGGTTCACTGCGAAAATGTACTGGTCCAAGTGCTTCCTCCATATCTTTGACGTTGTAACGCATACAATTTCCCGGATTCCCGTTTCCTCGCGCGCCGACTAAGAAGTTTGATCGAATTGCAAGCCTGCGGGAATCTTGATCATAATGGAAAACGAGAACAGCAAGAGTTCATGACGACCCGTTATAGCTCAAGGAGTCACCATAGGCAGGGCTGACATGAACGCGGCGGACCAAGTGCGATGCAGACTCATGATCAGGTAAACGGGTCGCTTACAGTGACGTTCACTGCTTCTTCGACCCACTCATGCTCTTCCACGGCCAAAAGGCCTTCGCCTTGGCTCAACGACACGCCGACCTTGCCAGAAAAGTCAAGCCATGGAATGTGCGCGCATTCCATTCGTCACAACGATGTCGCAAGCAATATCTGGGTGCCAGTCAAAAGGTATGGGTGACTTGTTCGAGTGACAATAACAGCGTCCCGATCTGCCCTAGACCTTTAACCAAATCGCACTGGACGAGCATGCAAGCGATAAAGTCGTCCTGGTCGACTTCTATGCCGAGTTCGTAGAACTATGCATACTCTCGTGTTGCCAAGTCTGACGGTCTGTTTCTGGCGTCCAGCTGGTGCAGACCATGCAAGATGATCTCACCCATATTGGAGAAGCTTACTGGGGATTCTAATATCAAGACTGGGAGCGGGCGTTCCCTCGACTTGGTCACCGTCGACACTGACAAGGAATTTGAGCTCGCCCAAAAGTATCAAGTCAGTCTCCCGCTTTGCTGTTCATGCTTCACGATCGAATAATTTGTCGTAGATACGGTCACTACCGACGGTAATGGCATTTAAAGACGGAAAACCGATCAACCACTTCATTGGTGCGCTCAGTGAGGGGGATGTCAAGAAGTTCCTACAACAACTGTAGAGGAGTCTGTTTTATTTATGAACTTGTTGCCGAGTAGCTTCTAACCTGCAGACATGCCCGAGTGTCGAATCTAGCTTGATGGATAACACACAGAGCAATGGCTTGGCAACGGCTATTCGAAGGCACAGTGGGCGTGGCAGAGGCCAATGGTAGCATGGGGATCATCACCCAAAGGAGTTGTGTCAGGATGCGCGTGCTCAAGGAACATTAAATTATTGTATGCTACAGCAGTGCCCACCCGACCTTTGGGGTGCATAAGGGTCTTCCGCTTTTTGGACTGGGCCCCATACGGACGGAACCTGAGACGGAGTGAGCGACTGACAAGCTCGAGAGAGAAAGATCGGAGTGGTACGGACGAGGTGGTCTTTGGTGGTTTTACAATGTCTAATTAAACTGTAGATGCACAAGGTGAGGGCGAAGTGTCAGGAGATAGGCGCTCTAACTGACCTTGCGCTTGCTTCGCTGACGCGGATTCGCGGCCTTGCCAAGTCTTCGCGTAGGCGCTGATTATGCTCCAAAAGACGACGATATCGCAGCTCAGACATGGACTGTCTGCCGCCTCGGCTGCTCATGTTGAGGTACAGAAAACACAGCAACTGTGAAATGCGTCAGACGTCACGGCGCTGAGTTTTTTTAGCAACTGACATGGGCGACGCCAGTGTAGAAAATGAACAGAGAAAGTGGTATTTGAGAGGGGAGAAGGTGGTGGCAACAAAACAAGCCGTGCTGGACTGAATTTCCAAGTTGGACCTACACAGTGACGAGCCTCCCTGACGGACCCTTTCACACGTGGACATTCAATTTAATTCCACCGAGCTGATAAGAAACTGCGTGTTACAGCTACAACTACAGTACAACAGGTGATGCGACAGGTGGTCAATACTTTTCAAGGATACCGCGAAGGAGGTTTTCCTTGGCCTTTGCATGGTCTTCGGCGCCGAGATGCTTCGCCTTCTTATCGAGACTGGCTATGAGCCGTTCGGCGTCGACTGGCATTTGGTCGCTACAGCGGCGAAGCCGTTGGACTGGGCGGAATGGTGTCAGATGCGAGCGCAGCAGGGACAGACACAGTGTACCGTGATCGTGCATGCTCGTCTTGAGTGTCTGGAAGAGGAGATCGCCTTGGCGGACGAGGTCGTCGAGAGCGGAGCACAGGGTGTCAAGGGAACGCTGTACAGAGGCAAGGTCAAGAGGCCGAGTGAGGCACGCGGTAAACACGCCTTTGTGTCGTCATAGACGGTCTGGACAGCGGTCGAATCGCGGCGTGCAGCATTCTCGAAGCGGAGAGCGGCATGCTCGAGGAGGGCGAGGCCTTGTGTGCGCCTGGGGAAGATGTCGTCGTGGATGGCGTCGTGGAGTTGCTTGGTGTGCTCTACGACGGGGATGAACATGTGCTTGACAGACTCCTTGCCCTGGCGGTGATGGGCGGCGAATGCAGGGCCGAGACGGTCGACGAGAGTGGACCTGTCGACCGGGGCGAGGTCGTCGCTGCGGGGGCTGTCAGCGGTGGGCGGGGAGGAGGAGGGGGTGCTACTCGTTGAGGAGGGCGATCCAGGAGGTGTGCTCGTCCCAGTCGCCGTCGTCGGGCATGGTGGTTGGGACAGGGGGTGGTTCAAACTCCGCCCTCGATATTCCCATGGTGCTCGGTCTAGTCGCATTTGGCTCGTCTCCTCCCGACCGCTTCCTCGTCGTTCTCTGCATTCTGCCTCGCACACAATGAACGCTCGCCCCCACAAACAGTCCATGTCAGAGCTCAAGCTTCGCCGTCTCACAGAGCACAACCAGCGTCTCCGTGAAGATCTCGCACGGCCGCGCATGAGAGTCAGCGAGGCCAGTGCAAGGTGCCGTCCCGTCCCTCCTTGCCGTGCTTCCTGCTCACCCACACCCCACAGCTTGATCCGCTACTGCAAAACGACAAAAGACCATCTGGTGCGTCGTGCCTGCCGTCTCTCCCCGCTCCCCGCCTCACCGCCCTTTAGGTTCCGTCTGTCTGGGGTCCTGTCGGGAAGGGCGAGGATCCATATGCACCACCACAAACGGGCTGTAATTGCGTTGTGATGTGATGCCTTGTTTTTCTATACCCTCGCCGCTCGGCCATACCCTCCCCAATCCACTCCGGGGCTGCAGACGCACGCTGTGCATTCATCTCTGAACATCTATACATCGAAACTTTCACGCTCGTTATCATCCTACCATACACCCATCTACCTCAGCCTCGAAAATATTGGACGATGTTTCTGGTTTGCTGCATGTACTGCACCCTCAGTCGTCTCCCACACGCTGTCTCTTTTCTTCCTTTTCTCTGGCTGCTCCTTTCCTTTTGTTCGTTCTACCTTGGCATGCTTGGTTTAGGCAATCATCGCTTGCATACTCTACTCTTTATCTGTCTTTATCGGCGCAAGCTTGTGTGCAAATGTACATGTTTGAAACAACAACAACCGTCTGGTGTCTTGTTCGTCTTTGTTCGCCTCGGAGTGTATTACATGAGGTAATATGTCTATCTTGTCCTAAGGCGTCCGCTGCACCGTTTACTCTTTTCCAACTCTGCCCATCATGATCACCGAGCTGCGACAGTACGTTCGCGACGCCGTCCGACCCTTTGCTGCGAAGTACGGCTTCAGCGTTCTCCCCGAGTTGGCTGATATCGTCGTCATTTCGTGGCTCTTCTTCACCGCCCTCCAGCTCAGTCTCTCGCCTGCTATCTCTAGGGCGCTCTTCCCGGTTTCCTATGGCAAGGCCGACAAGCGGACACGCAGAAATTGGTACCTCCATCTGCACCCAGCCTCTTTTCACGTTCTGACCTGTCCCCAGGGACGTGCATCTCGTGTCCCTCGTCCACGCGCTCGTCGCCGTCGTGCTTGCTTCACGGTGTATTGGAGCCAAAAGCCTGAACGATGACCCCATCTTCGGGACCTACCCGGACGCCAGCTTCTTGTTGGCGATCGCCGTCGGGTGAGCGCCCCCCCACTATAAACCTTTCCATGTCTCACGCGTCGTTAGGTACTTCATCTGGGACGCAGTCGAGTCCATTGTTCACTTTTCCGAGATTGGGTTTGTGGCCCACGGCAAGTCGTCTGGTGCATTTCCCGGTCCTGTGTGCTAACGCATTTTCCAGGCGTATCTTGTCTCACCGTCTTTGCGCTTGCCACTGCAAGTGACTCCTTCTGTTCTCGTGCATGTCTCTAACGATCTCTACAGCGACCGTTTGGGCACTACTATATCGTGCGATCTCTGCTCTGGGAAGTGTACGTGGTCTCTTGCGGGACGTACTGTGTACTGACGTGGCTGTAGGAGCACCGTCTTTCTCAACATAAACTGGTGCGTCTTTGTGTGCGTCGTTTGGTGGGAACGGTGATGCTACTTTGGAGCAGGTTTTTGGACAAGACGGGCAAGACCGGATCACGACTGCAATTGGTAAACGGGATTGCCCTGCTGAGCAGCTTTTTTTGTGTTCGGCTAGTCTGGGGTGCAACGATGGTAGGCTATTTTGCTCTAACAGGTTTTCGGATATTGAGTTGCGCACAGTCGTACAACTTTTTCGTCACATTGAATGGCGTTTACACCCAACTTCCACTGGTTTACATCATGGTCTACGGCGTGAGCAACTTGATGCTCCAGGGTCTCAATTGGTTCTGGTGTGTATGGACGACATGTTGGTGATGAGCGATCGCTGAGCGTGTATGGTGCAGGTTTAGGCAAATGATTGTGTCGCTTCGGAAGCGATTCGTGAGCAAGCCTGACAAGGGCAAGTCGAACGGACATGGGATTCTGAACGGGAATGGGAGTGGCAAGATAGAGAGCCACTTGGATTGATGACGGAATCGTGCATGGAATTGATTGGTAGACAACCTGGTGTCACTCACGTATACCGAAATATACCAAAGTGCTAGGAAGGAGTGGGAGGAAGACAGAAAGCAGCCTGTACCTGTGTTCTGACGGAGCGCTCCCAGGCGACGAGATTGGGACGGCGAGCGACTTGAATGCGCGCGGATTCAGCGCTATGGAGGAGGGTGTGGAGGTAGGCAAAGACGAGTGCATCGAGCGCGGTGGGCTTTCTGGAGAGCGATCAGCGAGAGCAGGTCAAGAGGGACGGGACCTACTGCGAGCCGAGGAACCACTTGTCGGTGGCAAGACGGTCGGAGAGGGCGGCGATGGCCTCGGCATAGCGTGCGTGGACGGCCGACAGATCGACGATGGCCCCAAAGGGGGGAAAGGGGGAGGTAAAGCCGGAGGAGGGGGGAGGAGGGGGATTGAGGGCGGTGTCTAGGGCGCGATTTCTGCCCGCGTTGGACTGGAAGAGAGAGGGGTCGGGTTGGGAGAGGGCCTGGGG